>JAPWTK010000173.1:0-197500 GCA_029963805.1 Aromia moschata | reverse complement strand
TTTAAAAAAAGGGGGGAGGAAGGGGAAAGAGGGGGGGAAAAAAGGGGGGGAAAAAAAAAAAAAGGATTCCGGCAATAAAAAAAAAGGAAAAGGGGGGGGGGTTTTTTTTTTTTAAATTTTTTTTTTTTTAAGGGAAAAAAAAAAGGTTAAAAAAAAAATTAAAGGGGGAAGAAAAAAAAAAAGGGGGGAAAAGGGAGAAAAAAAAAATAAATAACTTAGATATGGCAAAATTCAAAGGGTGATATTTCTCGTTTTTTACCAGTTGCGGGATCATTGACGCAAAAAGAAGAATTTTGAAAAATTAATCCTTTCGGGGTTTTTGGGGTCGCTGATCACGATCCCGATGTCAGAATTTCAAAATTCAGGATGGTACATATGACATGGCGACCATTTTGAAGCAAATTTCGAAATCCTGAATTTTGAAATTCTGACATCAGGGTCGTGATCAGCGACCCCAAAAACCCCCAAAGTACTAATAATTTTTCAAAATTCTTCTTTTGCGTCAATGATCCCGCAACTGGTAAAAAACGAGAAAAATCACCCTTTGAATCTTGCCATATCTAGCTATTTTAACCCCAAAAATGAGAAAAAATAAATTGTTCTCATTGCGTTTCCTTCAAGTACACGTCTCGAATTCACGTTTTTATTTGTTTTTGAGTAGTGTAAAGGACGATAACATAGCTGAAATTGCGATTTAAAAAAATAATCTTGAATAAATCGCGTTTTTTAATAGTTTTTGTTAAAAATTGAAGGTTACATCAATTTTTTTGCAAATTTTAACGATTCCATTCGAAAGAGCGACCTCGAAAACATAGGAATACATGGTTTTAATTCTTTTTTCTTTATTTTTCATATCAGTAATATGAGCCTCTAAGTTCATGCCTCTTGACAGTGCACTTGGGCGTTAAAAGGTTAATCATCAAATACTACTCATCGAAAGTTCTTGTCAAAGGGCTGCCATCATGGATAAAACGTTTTCTAAAACACGTGTACAATACATATCTATTATTTATACACTTATACAATAAACATTTATTATTATTCTTGTGATTTTTAAGAAAATACGAGGTCTGTTCAAATTTCTAAGAAATTTCATTCCAGTATGTCGTTTCTGAGATTTACTAACTTCAGTATCATCAAGGAACAAAGAATAAAAAAGTTTTAGCTATATTCAGCTGTCACTAGCAATAATGAAAAAAAATTAAATATAATATTTTGCAAAACGTTTCTAAAATTTTTTGTTGAGGCAGATTCTTCGCAATCTTCAACTGAAGTTTTTAGCTACTGTGGTTTTCTAATGAGCCAATAAAAAAACTCATCAAATTTGGCTACAAACGAGAAAGATGGAAATAGAGGTTAAATCGAGGCTTGAATTGAAACATTGTTGTTGCCAAACTTTTGAGATGGTTGCCACAATTGTAAAATAAGTAACGGAATTCATTTTTAATGAAAACAGAAGCGGGTATCAACTGAAATTTTATCAGTTCTAAATTTTACTAATTTCGAAAATGACAGTAGAAAATGAAAACTAGATAGATTCGATGAGAGCTGTATATGAGGACTTCTGGGAAGTTTTTCCAGACGCAGTTTTTTCATTTCGACCATTCTAGCCGGTTAGTAAAATTTTTCCTACCCACAAAAAATTAGATTGTGGGCAGTTGTGAGAAGAAGAAGAATTGTTGGACCTATTTTTCTAACAAAACGCTGAATGCAGAGAAGTACCATTTAGAAAACTTGACACCATCACAAAATGTGACAGCCTTGAAAATTCAATAAGGTTATAAACTTGTGGTGATTAAGAATAAAAAATAAAATAAAAAGGTGATTAAGAATAGAAATACGCATTTTTTTGCTCGGCCAACTTTGATGCCATTTTATTTGATTGACCCGTTATTTAGGCCTAGCAACCATCATATACAATTTTACCAGCCGCCGCTGATCTTAACCCACATATTTGAGGATTCTGTTCGGCGCACATCCAAAATCAAATTGGAGACAACAATAGAATAGGACGCCCGTTCCCGTTGCTATATTTAAAGATTGTCGTCCTTGCTTCGAGCGTTATTTGTATGCAAGACGTGTGAATCTCTTAAAACAAAATAATAATAAATTAGTCAGCAACCGCTGTGGGATTTTGTAGAGGAATTTCTCGTTAAGCCCGGTTCCTAAGAAAAACGGAAACATGGCGAAACTGAAATTTACGTGATCGTAAGTCCCTTGCATTTCAAGTGGCATCTACCTATCTAGCGAACTATCTTGATGGTAATTAAATATTCCTTGTGTACCGTACCTCCACCCTTAAGCCTTGGGCTTGAAAAAGTAGGCAGTGGAACTATAAGACCATGACCAGTCTTACGATGAGGAAAAAAATTATGAGTTTAAACAAACAATTTTAATGACAACGCTTCAAAAATATTTTTTTCTTAGTGTACGAAGTCACACACAGAGAAAGTTGTGTTTAAATTTTCGAAATATTTGTTATGAATTAAATATGAGTTAAAAAAATGTTACCGTCATCGGACTGTAGACAGAAGTGAAAACTTGCTCAAATGAGGGTGATTCTTTATTTTATTTGGTGATTAAAAACTTATAATAAATATTGAAAGCCTGAAAAACTTTAAAGTAATCAGAGGCTTTTATTAATATTTAAAGGAGATTTTAGTGTATAGAAAATTTTTATTATACCGAGTAATAAACGACTTTATCAAAACGATGATCACAGCGAAATAAATAAATTCATCAATTAGATTCTTATATTAATTTAAATATAAAAAAAAACGCCATCACAGTTGGCCGAGTAAAAAAACGTATTTCTATTCTTATATTTATAAGCTTATTTAATTGTCAAAGCTGTTACCTTATATGACAGCCATTATTTATTTTACAATTGTGACAGTCACTTGTCAAAAGTTAACAGAAAAGAAATGTAAATGTACCTGGCACTGTTACAAAAGAGGAATTTTGGTTTGAGTTGTGCATAATTTTTTGCGCACATAGCCTTTCGTGGAACGTGGTCGACAATATTTACTTTAGACGTTATTATTTTTCCAAATATGTATCCGATTTTCCATTGCCTACTATCATTGCCTACCACATCGTATACATTGTATACGATGCGTAAAACACATTTACAGAAGACGTATCGACTTGTCATGGGAAATATCACAGAAGACATACATACGCAATTTCTGTGGCAGAGTGGACGAAACAACAGATTTCGTGGTAATAAGGTCGTTAATGTTCTGATACGAATTTTAGGTCCTCCGAATTTAGCCCCCGATATTAATAGCTAGTAAACGGGATTTGCAAACAATGGCTAAGTATACACTGATTCAGAATTATGGTGCAAAAAAAGTAATCACAGATAGAGGTCTTAAAATAAAGGGACACGTGTATTTTCGATTTGGTCAATTTCGATTTTTAAGGCCCGTGCAGGCCCATAAATGGGACGTTGAGAAAACAGTTTTTTTGAGATATCTCGATAAGTACTTGATCGATTTCAATGAAATTTGGAGGGTAGTCCTTCAAAATAACCTTTCTAATAGAACCCTAAATATGCCAAATATTTGTATGGGTTTCACCTTCTGTAAGTGCTTTTGTCGGTATTGAAATTTTTGTATCGGGTCGACTCTATTGGAAAGTTATTTGTGAACCTGAATTGAGGAGACATACATATAATTAGTCCAGTAGGCAGGGAGCTAAAATCATCAAAAATTGTTCTTGAAACATATAGGGCTAGTTTTGACGGTTCCCTGTGTATATATTTGCGTAGAACACAATGCGAGGGGTCCGTACAGCTGAAACCGTCCGCAAATTTTTTAAATTAACAATTTCTGAATAAAAAAAAGTATTTTTTTCACATTTCCGCTTATACCTCCGTTCTTTGGCATATTTTATATAGCATATGCATGTAAGAAGTTATATTCTATTGAATTTTCAAAATGTTAAGCCCAACCCGAAGTCTCCAAGTGCTATTGTTAACTTGCAAATGACTGCTGAAGTTGCTGGAGGGACTGCTGTTTGTAGTATGAAGTTACACAAAAAAATTTAACTCGATCCGTTAATAACTTTTTTTTTGCAATCCTTTAATTAACAATGACGCAATTTCTTTGTTTATTGTACGATATTGACCGGGTCGGGCTAGAAAAATTATAAATCTCTTCAAGTTTGCAAGACTTTTTGAGATTTTGAAAAATATTAATTTGGGCTAGTTTTATAACGTTTTCTACGCGACGTTTATATTGTTTTAGCGCTGCCGCTTCGAAATTCTCGAAATTGTGACTATAATATTTTGACGCTCATTTTTTTTTAAATACGCGTCTAGAAGCGTACTTTCACGATATTATAAAAAAAGCGTCAAAAAAGGTAGTCGCGTAGAAAGTTTTATAAAACTGGCCCAAATTAATAGTTTTAGACCTGCTGCAAGGGGGCGCTACATAGAGTCACTACATCGCAGTTTTCGGCTTCTATTTTTTTTTATTCAATTATCTTTTATGTTTTTCTTTTTTTTTATTCTGATGCAGACTTCATTTTTACACCAAAAATGTCCTCTTGCCTATTTTTCATATCATGCACCCATTTCGAGAAATATGCGAAAAACTCTTTCAATGATCTGACTTAAAATACTGCGAAACTACAAATTACCACAATTGCCATGGAAACAAACAAGTGGCTGGACGAATTAAAACGTCTAGCGTAACAGTGAACTTTTTTTATTAACATACACAACAAGAATTAAACTATCAATAATAAGGACAAAAACGAACGAAAAGTAATTTAACATAAACGACAAGAACTAAACTAGTAATAATAAGAAAAATAACAAGCGAAATAGCAAAATTTTCATTTTAGAAATTGTTCAAAGTGTCCACCATTAGCTCGAATACGGGCGCGAATTCGTTTTAAAAAAGTTAAATCCTAATTTTTCCAACACATCAACAGATAATTTAATACGCAGAATATTATTATTCACTCTTTCGCGTAAATCGTCAATATTTAAAACTTGGCGAGAATAGACACTTTAATTCACCCCACAAATAAAAAACCAAAGGATTTAAGTCGGGGCTACGGGGGAGGCCAGAATTGTGGAGCCTCAACAACCCCCCCCAATCCATCTTTCTGGGTAATTTTCCTCCAACCATTGCCGAACTAGCAAGGCATAATGTGGTGCAGCGCCATCCTGCATGAACCACATATTAACTCTGTCCTGAAGGGGGGCATCGTCAAGGGCGTAGCCAGGGGGGCGTTGGGGGCGATCGCCCCCCCCAAATGGTCAAGTAAAAACCAAAATAGTCGGGGGATTGCGCTTGCCGTTGCCTTCAATGACCTTTTTTTTTTGCTTTTTTATTTAATCTGCATTGGTCGCCCCCCCCCCCCAAAGAAAAATACTGGCTACGCCCTTGGACATCGTCCAATAAATCCTGTAGCCCATTTCTTAAGAAATCAAGATAATTCACAGAGTTTAAATTACTTGGGAGTTCAACTGCGCCTAGGACGTTGTTTCCTAATATTCTAACCCAATAATTAATCTTAAATCGAAACTGTGAATGTCTGGTTACGGTAGCACGCGGGTTTGCATCAGCTCATGGTGATTCCTTAAATTAAAAATCCCACATTTTGTGAAACACGATTCATGCGTAAAAAGGACCCTTTTAAAAAAGCAAGGGATCATCTCTGTGTTTCTGCAACATGCTTATACAAAATTCTAACCTTTTCTGAACTAACTAATTCTAGCACTTTTCTAGCACTAACTTTGTTCGTGCATTATTCTCCAGACGCTAGATTGGGAGATATTCTCTAACATACCTAACAGTCTGGTACTCAACGTAGGATCTTCCCAAACTGTGTTTAATACTCGCTCTTCTACTTTTACATTTCTCGCAAACCGTTGTCTTCCTGCATTGCGATTAGTTTTATAATATGTACCAGTTTCTCTCAAGCGGCGATCAATATTATCGAACATTTTTTGAGAGGGTGTTCTTCTATTAGGAAACTCTCGTCTATATCACCTAACTGCAGCACTTGAGTTGCTGTTACACCAACCATAAACTAAATACATATCTGCCATTTCAGGAAACGTAAAACGCTCAGCCATTATAATGGTAAATAAGGGTAGGAAAATTTTTAATTAAATAACTCACAGCACAACAATCTAACTGGCAAATAAAAATAGTAAACATCAAAATGTCATTGTTAATGTTTTAATTTGTTCAATTATTTATAGCAATTGTGATCATTTGTAGTTTCGCAGTACCTATTGTAAGTCAAATCATTGAAACAGTTTTTCGCATTTTTTCTGGAAATGGGTGCATGATATGGATAATAGACATGAGGACATTTTTTATGTAAAAATGAATTCTTCATCAGAATAAAAAAAGAAAAACATAAAAGATAATTGAATAAAAAAAATAGAAGCGAAAAATTGCGATGTAGTGACTCTATGTAGCGCCCCCTTGCGGCATGTCTAAAAATATTCAAGGGTTCTATTAGAAAGGTTATTTTGAGACTACCCTCCAAGTTTCATTGAAGTCTATCAAGTACTTATCGAGATATCTCAAAAAAACTGTCTTCCCAACGTCCCACTTATGGGCCCGTACGGGCCATAAAAATCGAAATTGACCAAAACGAAAATACACGTGTCTCTTTATTTTGAGACCTCTATCTTTTTTGCACCATAATTCTGAATCACCCTGTAAAAATCTTCTGTCTCTTTGATCGCTCATATGTCATCTTCCGCCGGTAATATGGCGGACTACGAGTCCGGCCCTGCGTATAACGGAAAGTGTGCTATAGCATACTATCCATACCCTGATGATAACCTTGTATATTCCTTTATAATCTTAGGAGTAAATATTGTACAGAGATGGAGAAAGTTAACCTTTCTAATTTTCCTTTTACTGAAAGAAGAAAGCAAGAACTGAACTAGGCACCTTTTTTATTAGTGTTCAGTCGCATGAGAAATCGTTCATTGTAGACGTAGATAATATTCCAATCACGTTTAGACGAATTTCAAAGTTCGCCGTGCCCGTCAATGGGATTTTTTACGACGCTGACTCGGCAGATTTCTGTACGACCGACCCGGCGACAATTGACAGTCGCCTTCGTGGAAACATGACGAAGAAACGTCAACGTGCGCGGGCACCACGATCCGATTTAAAAATTCTAGAAGCGTCCCTAGACATAATAAATATACTGTACAAATTAATACTTAAAAAGGGCGTATGGGTGTTTATATTCAAATTAAACATTGTAAAGCGAACGTTTAATTGTACATTGTTCGCGGGCAACGAGAATTATTATCCTTTTCGACCGCAATTCGACGGGCGGACAGAGACAAGGCCGCGTCGAGTCTAAGTATGCCCGGTGTGTCCAAAGGAAGGCAGGTGAACCTGCCGCATCACATGCCGAATAACTTAAAATATTAAATTAAGCACCTTCGACCTAAAAGTACGATAAATAAAGATGCACCGTGTATACGGCATTAATGCCAGCGTTATTATTGATATATCATCGATGCATGAAATTTATAATTGGTGTTACGAATTCGATTCCGGTTTATTACTTCATTACGAGGATAGAATTGCTAATTCATGCTGTTTGTCAAAACGCAAGGGGGACCCCACTTAGACAGACCCGAAGAACTCTATTATGTCTAGGGGAAGATGGCTATATTTTTTGAATTATCACATCTCCACATAAAAAAATTCGTTTGCAGAGGTCTGACTATATATACTACTGTATATGTTTTTTGGGTCGCTGAAACCGAATCTGAATTCAAATTGCTCCATCAGATCTGGTTCTTCTCCTAACCTCAAAAGACAGGCCTAAAACCATGAAATTCAAGCTAAAAATTATATAATTTGATAAAAACCCAAACGAAATCCCATAATCATATATTTCATCAATTCCGTAACCATATAATCTCAAAGCTAAATAACCTTAGGCCCCATAACCTCAAAAACCCAATAACCTTATGATTATAAAACCCAATAACTCAGTAAAAAAAGAGACTTATACGCGCTTAAGCAGTGTAAATCGATATGTTTGAAACGGATTTGCCCTTCAATCCCAGTACCACTTAACCTCAAAACCGCGTGATCCTAAAACCTCATAACCTCAAAAATCCCCTAGAAAAACTTTATAAACCAGTAAAAAAGATTTATACGCATTCAAGAAGTGTACATCAATATGTTTGAAACTGGTGTGCCCTTCAACTTCACTACCACTCAACCTCAAAATCACGTGATCCTAAAACTTCATAATCTTATATGGTTCTAAATCTGATTGAGTTTTAACACAAAAGAAGTGTAGAACATGGAATGATACCACAAAATTTGTGTACAATCATACAAATTATTAAGTGCTATCTTTCGCACGGTAAAATTTACACAAATTTTGTGGATTTTTAATACTTTATCTGTGTCTTTTCAAATCAAATTACACAAAACATAAAATGTTGAAGTTTAAAACATATTGATTTACACTGCTTGAATGCGTATAAGTCTCTTTTTGACTGGTTTATTAGGTTTTATAATGACAAGGTTATGGGATTTTTTGAGGTTATGAGGTTTTAGGATCATGCGGTTTTGAGGTTAAGTGGTACTGGAATTGAAGGGAAAATCCGTTTCAAACATATCGATTTACACTGCTTGAGCGCGTATAAGTCTCTTTTTTTACTGAGTTATGGGGTTTTAGAATCATAAGGTTATTGGATTTTTGAGGTTATGGGGACTAAGGTTATGGAGTTTTGAGATTATATGGTTATGGAATTGATGAAATATATGATTATGGGATTTCGTTTGTGTTTTTATCAAATTATATAATTTTTAGCTTGAATTTCATGGTTTTAGGCCTGTCTTTTGAAATTAGGAAAGGAACCGGATCTGATGGAGCAATTTGGACTTCGGATTCGGTTTCAGCGACCCAAAAACATATTGTATATATAGTCAGATCTCTCCAAACGAATTATTTTTGTGGAGCTGTGTTATACATCGTCAGTTAAAAAAAATTGAGTCAGAATTAACTAAACTAAACTGCATACCCTTACATCAAAATAAATATCTTTCACTGCAGTTAAATATAACGATTGAGTTTTTTACCACATAATTACGAAAGACAGAGCTTACTTTTAATTATACTACATACATGCCAAAATGTACATGGTTTTCAAAATAGAAGGACAAACTTGAAAAACTGTGTCCTTCATTAAGTCGCATATTTTAAATGGAACGTACTGTATTTTATTGTTTTGTTCGCTCCCTTTTTTATCTTCTTTTGATATATACGGATATTCCCTATCCCTAAAATGTAGGGCTTTCGAGTAATGTCACGGGTAATGTCACATAATTTATTAACATTGTAAAACATTTTCTTGAATAAAAATCAAAGTATCTTCGTTCTCTTTCTGGTATAACGCTATTATTAACATAATTTTGATCAATTTGTCTTGGTAAAAAAATATTTTTTTTTAAAAGGCGTAGGTTCCAAAATGTGAAATTTCGACTCAAAAATGTGTCTTTCACACTCCCTGTTACACTTACCCTGGGACACCCTGTACTATTTACCATATCGAGCAGCTACCGTCATATTTAATATCACTCTTGCTTATCAGATTGGATTTAGCGGAGAGCTGAACAAAACGTGTCAAATTTATATTTATTCGTTGCTCCATTCCTACATAAGCCCATTTCCGATTCAAGGCCTTACTTGGAGAGAATCTGTTAGTTTTTGTAAATCGCTCACTGAACCGAAAAAGAGGGATATATAGCGTATAAGACCGGCTACATTGCACAGAATGTAGTGGACACCACACCTCACTGATTTTTCGTACTTTAGTGGGATTTGTAGGAAGATTGATTCTCGGAGCCTCGAATCAGACCGAACGGAATTCGTTATACATTTCGCACAAAAACTAATATTGTTGAGCACACAGAATAGAACTCAGTTATTAGTATTCAGTTATAAGTACACATTTGAAAAATCAGTGTGGTAATACCTTAATATTATAACTAGACTATTAGTCTCTACAGGTAAAGAAATATGCATTAAGAGCAGGGTTGGCCAAACGTGCCGCAAGACAGTGGCGCACCCATTGTGTTCAATCGTTTCGCCCAAGTGTCTGGCATTATTGTTAGAATCTTCGTGGTGTTTATGTCGTCGGCGTCAGTATTACCGTAATATTAAAATGTCACACCTTCAAACGCCTTAAAAACTGCCCTTTTAATGCTAACTGCCTGTGATGTACCCCTGAATGTACTCGATAAACAACCATTTCGTGAGTTCTGGAACAAATGCGTTCCAAAGATGCCGTCATTAGGTAGCTCAACGTTAGAACTTGTATATATTTATTCAAAATCTGTTGGTATGATAATCAAACAGATACAAGAAGAAAACAATTGGAATTCATGTTTGTAATTCCATATTAATTTAATTTCAGCTTCATCTTCAAGATTGTTGCTGACAGTTGACCAGTTTGTTGGTAACCTACTGGTTTTTGTCCAATTTCAAGACTATTGTTGATTTCAAGAAATGCCATTTAACTAATTCGTACCTTCTTACAAAATGAGCTAAAGACAAAATACTGAACGTCTCTTCAAATCACAAACATTCAAATCAATTCGACTAAAATTCAGTACAATGGCTTTATCTATATTAAACTAACCTCAAGCGGTTTAGTTGTCAGTCTCTTTCGTTTTACTTGGTATCTCTTGGTGCAATTATTATTGCATAAACGCTTTACAGACCTAACGGACTATACTTGAGGCACTCATTAAATCCACACTTTCACGTTCTAGTAGCAGAGTCTGTTTTTCTAAATGTAAATGAATACTTTACTGTGTGCTGTAGGAGACAACATAACAATTTCCTTCACCACTGGCACTGCTATTACAAACACTTTTATAGAAAGGTAATGACGAACTAGAGGTTGGATATTTTGATGGGTATATCGTTCCTAATGTAACTCTAATGTAAAATTTGACTTGATTGTAATTCTTATTAATGTAAAAAATATTTGGTTTTTCTTTCTTTTTATAGTGTAAATCGTTTACTGATGTTTTGTGGTGTATTGGGGATTTTAGAATCTCTCATCTCTTGTGGAGTTCTGTAATGGACGTCATGAAGGACGAGAGTGAAGGTTCTAATACGATGGAACCTAATAACTTCGCTAATTGATCCATCAATCGTAGGCATGAAACGTCGAATAAGTTGAATGGAATGAAGTGGAGCGTTGGATAAACAATGTTGCGGAACTGACCTTTAACGACAGTGAACTGCGTTGTACCGTGTGTGATACCTAGTGTACTGACGAGGCACGTAAAAAACATATGTTTTCCAGCATGTTGCTACAGACAAACATAAAGCTCGTGTAAGTGGTAGTGTGAGTGCGCGAGACAGACAAAGACAATTTAACTTGGATTTAGTTAAAATACCGGTAACGTGTAATATTCTATTCGCCAAATGAGATCATCTCGAAGTCAGATCAAGTTGTCCAGAACGCTGAGTGAGTGGAAAGTACGCGAAGTTAATTTACCTGCAGAAACAATTGCACGATAAAGCTACTTTGGCTTAGCGTTGACGAAACAACGGATATTAAAGGACACAACATAGCAACAAGCATAGGGTTGAGGACTGCATATAAAAGCATGAAAGTGTTGAAACGGGTGGGGGGGGGGCTGGCGAAGAGGAGTGGGCTACAAGAATCACCATCACATGTATAAGGTAAGACCTGTTTAACATTTCGGAACACACAATAGTATATTCCGGGGCCGCCCCTGTAACAAGACGATTATTATTAACCTCCGCTCTGTGTCATGAGACTCATAAATCATAATGTTATTCAAATCTTAACTTTAAGAATATAAACTAAACTATGTGTTTGGACAAACGCATTTTTTCAAAAAAATTATTCACTGCCATGCAAAAATTTACAACCACGCTTTAAAAACCTAAAATAAATATAAAATTACATACACGCAAGATAATATTATGCTGAAAATTATTATTAAGTAGCTTGGATTTGTTATGAATTTATTGCCAAAAATATTAAAATCTGCTAAAAATGCTGGAAACTAACTGGAAAATTCGGAAAATCAAGAAACTTGCCCTAAAAAATAAATAAAAATTTGTTGTTGCTGCGGTAACCACTAATTTCACAATTAGATGTATCAGTCACAGGTGACTTCTGGTAATTTTTGCGAATATTCGTTTTTTTTTTTAATTAAAATGGGCCGTGGACGTGCAACTGATCAAAAATTGCGGCAGCTCATTGTATAAAAAATACTGCATTGGCAAAAAAATCCGCAAAATTGCGGAAGAGTTGTGCTTTGCAAAGTCTACTATAGGGGACATATTAAAGCATTGCCGCGACACTGGAAATTTTGATGTAAAAGGTAAAATTCCTGGCAGATCCAGACTTGTTACTGAAAGGAACCAAAGGTTGTTGGTGAAAATTTGCAAAAAAGTCGACGGAACACCTTAAGGGATATAACAGCGCAATGAAATTCTGAAACAGGAGAAAGACTATCCCGCGAATGTTGCAGAAACTATATTCATCAGTCTGGGTTCAGTTTTTAATAAGGTATTATTATTTTATTTTTGAAATTTTCATGTTTTCAATTTTCGTAAATGATCATAGGCTAAAGAAAAGCCTTTATTAACTGAGGTACAAAAAATCGACCGAATTGGGCCAAATCAAAGGTATCATGGACTATAGAAGACTGTTCAAAAGTAATTTTCAGTGACGAGTCCAAATTTGATGTCTGCGTAGGCGATCATAGAAAAAGAGTAATAAGAACTAAAGTGAAGTCCTTCATAATGACTGCCTTAAATGAACCGTAAAATTCCCGAAGGGTGTCATGATTTGGGGATGTATGTCCGCTAAAGATTTGGGACAGTATGAGGCCATAGAGGGTATCGTCAACGCTGACAAATATATAAAAATACGAATAGCGTATTACCGACTGTTCAAGATATGTACCCAGACAATAATTTCATATTCCAACAAGATGGCGCAGCTTCCCATACTGAAAAAAATACGAGAACGTGGTTCGGGGAAGAGTATATTAAAGTCCTATCATGGCCATCAAACAGCCCCGACCTAAATGTCATTGAAACATAAATGTGTCAAAAGAGTTTTGAGAGATGATCTTCAAAGAACGGTCTCTACTTTAATGGAAAAAATCGGCGAAATTTGGGACACCTTTTCACCAGAACTCTGTCGAGGCTTGGTTGAAACAATGCCTGCAAGAATTCGGGCCGTAATTAAGGCAAAAGGTGACGTCACGTCTTATTAATAATTATTTGTTTTGTTAAGTTGTGACATTGTTAATTTGGTCTTTTGAAAACATTAATTGAATCGCTGATTGCAGAAAGGGTACACGTCATATTTTTGGTCAAATTGAATATATCATATGAAACAGTACTTAAGAGTATTACGCATCGTTTAGTGCATAAACAATTTATGTTCCTATACGTAGTATCGGCAAAAAGTATGCCATGAAATATCATTGAGTGAAGAATGGATATATGTCAGTGACCTGTATCCTTTTTGCATTCAATAGTTCCTATGCACTGAAGGTGACGCTGGCTGATTCTTATCTCATAATTCCGATTTCTTTGAAATAGTTTTGAAAGTATTGGCCATTTTTCACACATTTAGGATAGTATCTTTGTTTTTATCAAAATATTGATAGGGGATGCATAAACAGTTATTTGCCATTTTCTCAAAAGTTACATTTAATGATATACCTTTTCTGCAATTAGTGATTCAATTCAAATATACTTTTAAATTCTTTAAGTTCTTATGTACTGTCAGCTGCATTAGTCAATTTTTGCTTCATTATACATAAAAACAGTCTGATACGCGAAAAATGCGTTTGTCCGAACATATAAGCTGCTGGCCACTCGAACTTATACATAAAGACTTATACATAGAGGCAAAATTTAAAGTTCAATATTTTTAACAGGAATGCAAATTTTTGAACGCGGCTTGCAAATTTTAAGAGCTAGTTTTTTTTCGGATAAAGCTGCATGACGTATATTTATCGTATGACCATAGGTTTATTATATACGGGGTGATCAATGAAGTCATGCAAAAAATCAAAAAGTTTGTATGTGAAATTTCCGCAAAAAATTTAAAGTTCAATATTTTTAACAGGAATGCAAATTTTTGAACGCGGCTTGCAAATTTTAAGAGCTAGTTTTTTTTCGGATTAAGCTGCATGACGTATATTTATCGTATGACCATAGGTTTATTATATACGGGGTGATCAATGAAGTCATGCAAAAAATCAAAAAGTTTGTATGAGTGAAATTTCCGCAAAAATTTTTTTTGGTCGTTGCAATATGGTTCGTTAAGGCCCTTAGGTTAAGGCCCTTAGGCTTTGTACACACTATTCAACATAAAATTTGGGTAGCAAAATTTTTAAAATGCTATAACTTGACCCTGGATTGACGGTTCTTGATTTTTGCGGATTTGGAATCCTTATTTCACGTAGATTTTCTCTGGTCTAAGCATTTTATTTGAGGGTTGAAATTTACACATTATACCGGGTCGATAATAAACAAAAACGTAGCGACAAGAACACGTTTATTACATTATATTCTACAATATACAAGATTGGTTAACAACGGCCAAAAGTCAATTCTTAAAAAATTTTATAATTCTAAACCTAATTTAAAAGTTCCTGCAATCCCTAAAAAAACACTGTATGATTAAGTATGTATGGATAGGGATACCTAGTGGTAATTTTTAATAAATAAAAAAAAATAACCTGAAAAACATAAATTGTCTGTCCTTTAATTTTTGTTTTCAACCCACTGCGTCAAAGATGGGAATTTTCGGAGTTTACAATGAAATTGGGTTATTGTTGGCAACAGCGTGTTAAAAGGACGAGATCATTGAAAGCAACCAGCAAATATCAATGGAAAAATGCCAAGTGTCCTATCTTTAAATACCTAATCTTTGGTAATAATTTACCCGAAATTAGGTAAATAAAAAAAATAAACTAATATTTTGTTGGTCCTCCTGCTCGACGTATTACTTCCCGACATCGATTTGGTAGAGTATCCACAAGATTATTTATAAAATCTTGTGGAATATTCTCCCATTCTTCACGAATGGCCTCACTAAGCGTTTCTAAGGTTTCAGAGGGTACATCACGAGATCTTACTTTAAGTTTTAAATAAGACCAAACGTGTTCGATGACATTAAGATCCGGAGACTTTGCAGGCCAGTCCATCCTATTGATGTTCTGTTTCTGCAAAAACTCTGTGATCCTTCGCGCTTTGTGAGGTCGAGCGTTGTCATCCACCAATTCTGGGCCGTAATTTCGAGCAAAAAAATGTTTTGCGGAAATTTCACTCATACAAACTTTTTGATTTTTTTGCATGACTTCATTGATCACCCCGTATATAATAAACCTATGGTCCTACGATAAATATACGTCATGCAGCTTAATCCGAAAAAAACTAGCTCTTAAAATTTGCAAGCCGCGTTCAAAAATTTGCATTCCTGTTAAACATATTGAACTTTAAATTTTGCCTAAAAGTCTCTATGTGTAAGTTCGAGTGGCCAGCACTTTAGTTGTTAGGGCTCTTATTCTGAAAGCATTACGTAATCTTGAATGTGTAAAACTTAGATGTGGAAATAGTGATTACTTTCAAATCGTTTTTTCTTGGTTATTTTCGTTATTTCTTGCACCAGTTGAGAATCGCTGCTATAAAGTCTCTCTTCTGGAAGACACTCGGGGCACTCGGATCCGCGCGATCTCATAATAGTAGCATTGCGCGTTTTTCCCGGATTTAAGAGCCGGGCCGGCGAGTCCGTTACGTCTGCGCCACGAGAGACAATTTAACAACTTCCTCCAGCTCGTCGGCGACGGTCCCCATCGGCGCTGCCATTGCGGGATGCTTTATAGCCGTGCGTGGCGGACTAGAAGTTAGATGTCATACACGTATTGAACAGGTGAACGCGTAAGCGCTAATTACGATCAGGTGTAAGGAGACGACGCGTGCCGGCAGGTGCCACGCTCGGGCCCACCTGCCGAAACAATCCACAACATTCACTGGAACCGGCGACCACTGGAGAGTTATGCGTATAGCTGAGTTACCGCAGCTAATTAGAGCTAATGCAATAAGGGGGTATTAACGTATTTTTTCCATTAGGCGAAAGTGAACACCGTGTCTTCCGAAAGTCTCGAAAAAAAATAAAATGGGGGCTAAATCTGGAGAATACGGTGGATGCGGAAGCAATTCGAAGTGCAATTCGTGTAATTTTGCCACTGTTGCGATCGACTTGTGACACGCTGCATTGTATTGGTGAAAGGGCACTTTTTTCTTCTTCAATTGGTGTCTTTTTTCGCGACTTTGGTCCATCAAACGCACCAATAATGCTAGGTAATATTCACCATTGATCCTTTTTCCCTTTTCAAAATAGTCTATGAATACGAGGTGTGGCTATTAAATAACCAAACTGATGCTGCTACCAGCGCGCTGCGGGCGTGTCGCGACAAGTTTGAACAGAACTGTGTCTGGGGATACTTTCCCCACCCTGAGCTCGCTGGACAAGCCAGTGGGTCGCTCAGTTTGACTGTAACAGACGTTTGAATTCCTCTACGCACCATTGACGCGTCGAAAAATGTTAAGCCTTCAGATGGAGCAACGGGTTAATCTCAAGTTTCTTGTTAAACTGGGGAAAACTTTTACAGAAGATTATGCAATGTTAAAAAAGTGTACGGAAATTAATGTTTATCCCGCATACAAGTTTTTTAACGGTTTAAACGGTTTAAGACCGGGACTTTAAAACATTAGAAAACTGGTAAAACGCGAAAATCGTCGTCTAAGCATCCGAGGGCTTGCTAAAATAACAGGAATCGACAAAGAATGTATTCGTCAGATTTTGCATGGATTGTTCAACATGCGCAAAATTTGCGCAAAAATGGTGCCAAAACTCACTCCCTAGCAAAAGGAATCAAGAATGAACATTTGCGCTGACATTCTAAACAACATTGACACTGATCCAGCCTTGTTAGACATGGTGACACTGAAGGGGATAAGATTGGAAAATGTGGAAGCGGTTAAAGCAAAAGCGACGGAGGTTCTGAACCAGCTGACACAAGCGGACTTCCAGCACTGCTTTCAACAATGGAAAAGTCGTATGGAGCGATGTAGAGATCGCCAAGGGGAGTACATTAAAGGCGAAAAAGTTGCTACTGTAATTGGTAACGAATAAAAAGTGTTATGACAGCAGTTCGGTTATTTAACACTTCGTATTATTCCACGAGCATCCAAAAATACGAACGCCATAACCTTCCCAGCCGACTTTGTGTTTTTGGTCGCTTTGGATGGCTTTCGCTGGTTGTTGTCCACTTAGCTGACAGCAATTTCACTCTGGAGTGCAGTGATGGATTCATTGGCACATATCGCATGAAAAAATCCTTTTTATTTCGCCTACACAGCTTCACAGAGTCATCGAGACGTTGTTGTTTTTGGTCAACAGTGAGCACAACTCACAAGTAGAACTCACTTCGAACAGAGCTTTTTGATGGACAAATGTTCATCCAAACTAGTGAATACACTGCCTTCTGATATCTTTAAGGTGTCAGCTATCTCACGCAATTTGTATGCACTTTTTTTATGTTTTCAACTGTCGAATTTGGGCGACTAGAGCGTTCAGCATCTAGAACTAGTACTGATAGACAAACCCCAAAAGCCAGGACAAACGATCACCTCATATAGACCACTATGCCTATTGAACAGCCATGGCAAGCTATTGGAATACCTACTGAAAGAAAGAATCAACGACGAAATCGACAGGCAGGGAGGACTGTCTATGGCACAATACGGATTCCGCAAGGGAAGATCAACTATTGATGCTATGGCAAGAATAAGGGAACTTCTGGAGAGCGTAAACAGATACCAACATCGGAATAGAGATATATGCCTTTTGGTATCACTTGACGTCAAAAATGCGTTCAATACAGCCTCATGGAGGGGAATTATTGCAGAATTAACCAGACGCAATATCGAACCTTACCTGATAAGGATGATTAAAAGCTATTTCAAAGATAGAAGACTACAAACATGTGGCAACAACACTATTGATATAACATGCGGAGTCCCACAGGGATCGGTCATAGGGCCTCTCTTGTGGAACATCTACTACGATGAAGTGTTCCGACTAAAACTTCCCATAGGTACAACTCTAGTAGGATATGCCGACGATCTGGCACTTGTGGCAAGGGCTACGACAGAAACACAACTGATTCAAAAAGCGAATGAGGCAATCAGAATAATAGGAACGTGGTTGACAGAGAAGAACCTAGAACTGGCACCTCAAAAAACGGAAGCAATTATACTATCGGGTAGAAGAAGCATCAAGCAAATAAAAATCGAAGTAATGGGCAGGGAAATAGAAACAACAAACGAATTAAAATATCTAGGCCTACACATTGACAGGGGAATGACAATGAAAAGCCACATCACCAATACCTGCAGAAAAGCGGAAATATCAGCAAATGCCCTCAATAGAATAATGCCCAATATTAACGGACCAAGTGCGGGAAAAAGGAAACTATTAAGCGCTGTAACCCATTCGATTATACTGTATGCAGCCCCAATTTGGCACAACGTCACCAGGTACAAAAAATATGAAAACATGCTCAAAAAAGCGCAAAGGAAAGTGGTGACCAGAATATGCAGTGCATATCGCACAATCTCTACCGTAGCAGCGCTAGTAATATCGGGCACACCTCCCATCAGGCTTCAAATCGAGGAGAGAGCAAGGACGTACGGCAAAGACGAGGATACCAAGCGGCAAGAAAAAGAGGAAACAATAAGGAAATGGCAAAGAGAATGGGAAGACACAGTAGAAGTGGGACAATGGACAAAGAGGTTGATTCCAAATGTCGCAACATGGACTAATAGGAAGCACGGAAACGTAGATTACTACCTCACACAAATGCTATCCGGACACGGCTGCTTTGCTGCTTATCTACATAAGTTTGCATTAATAGAGAGTGACATATGTTGGTACTGCCAAGAGAGAGATGATGCGGCACACACATTCCTACACTGCATAAGATGGACAAGGGAAAGGACAATAGTAGAGATAGCTATAGGAGAGACACTATCCACAGAGAACATCACGAACACAATGATAGACTTCAAAGAGGGATGGGACGTGATAGCACAAATGGCAAAGGGAATCATATCCAAAAAGGAAGAAGAAGAAAGAACAAGAAAAAGACAACTACAAGGACAAGAATAACAACAGACAGGATGGAGAAAAGAGGAAATGAAATTAAAAAATTTAAAGAGCGTTCAGCATCATCGGTATTTCTCCGGCCGCGTTTAAAATCAGAAAACCACTTCTCGACCATTTGTATCGATGGAACAGAGACCGAATAATGCTTGTTAAGCAATATATTTGCTTGAACGGTATTTTTTCCTATTAAAATGCAATTGTTTATCAACGAACTTCAGATTTTTAGCACTAGACTTTAAGGCTAATTTTCACGTTCATAAAAGCTAGACCCAAAATGGCTGCCAAAATACATACCTAATTATGTTTTTCGTACTCTAGTAATGTTTCCACAGACACCTTGAAAAGTACATTGTCAAAGTTTAATTAAGTAATCAAAAGAGTCAGTCACCTTCTCATATTGATCATCTGTTGTTAGTTTTGTTGTATATTTCGTTCGCCATTTTAATGTTCATTTCAACAATCAGCAATATTTTACGACGTATTTTCTGTACACATAGTAGTTGTTAATAACAAAAATCTTAACTCCGGTCCTGAATATAGCCAGCCCATAACTTGGAAGCGCAGTTATCAGTGATTCTGGAGAAAAATGTTCACACACGTCTATTTTTATGCATTAATTTTTGTATCTTCTATCGACATGAAAAATATTACCACAACGTTTTGAGTCATGATGTTATCTTCAGATTTCTCTAAATGGAACACTCCTTTTTTTTTCAAGAGAGAAGAAAAGAATGTTGATTTAACTTTTGAGAATTGATTTAATTTTCGAGATGTGATGCTATCATCAGTTTATTATATGAATGATCACTTTTTACTTAGACTATGAAACTTTTTGATCTTACTGAATTCAATGAGTAGGCTTTTCAACACAAAAATATGACCTTTTTTTAGCTAAACAAAGTTTACTTTTCGATTTATATTAAAATCAATTCTTACAAGATTTCAGAACGGTTTGTATTCATCTTCATTCTTTATTCTCTTTTGTATTTCCCAATTAATATATGTAGACTGTAAAAAAAATTGATAATAAAGGGAGAACAAAGCACACAATGAAGAAGTATCTCTCTATAACGGTCTGTTTATTCTGCGTTGACTGTACTAACAAGGACTACTGAAAGGTGATCTTAATTTGCGGACCGAATTTTCATCTAATAGAGAGACTGGCCATTAAAGAAAACCGCCTTATTTTTTCGCCACATCATGGCTAAAAAAACCTTAAGTTTGTTTATAATATAGCGTTCATAATGAAGCAACAACAATCCATTATTCATCTCCAAACTATGATCGTGTATATTCCATTCACCTTTATAATTACAAAATAACTGGTTTTAGTTTTTTCCCCAATTTATTCAACCTATACCATTGGAAAAAAATGTCGACTAAGCAATTCTTATGTCTACATCCCATTTTTTACATCATTTTGTATTCAAAATCAAATAATTCACAGATAAAACTTAGGTGTTTGAGATTCGATTTTTTTTTTACGTGAAAAACACAAAGGTCATACAAATTCTTGCATAATACTCCACATAGAAAAGTTATACAGAGTTTCTTTTGGTATTCGAAGGAGTGTAGGAATGGGATAACAGTTTCTCTTCTTAGTGCCTAAATGCCGTCTATACACAAACATCAGGAATGCCACATTTTCGTGCACACGCTGCTCCATATACCATACCTTCACAAGATTGTGGACCAAAATTGTGATCATAGGCATCAATTCGAAATAATACCAAATCTCGTATCAAAACTCTGCACCTTACAGTTGTAGGTAGCTCGTGTAAGGCAACGCTTACCAAGTTCTACTCTCTGAGCACACACATGAGCGTCTCCACTTTCCTGTTCTGTTGTACAAGTAAGTATAGCAAAAGGAACTGAATTATACTACTTCTATCGTTTTTCAATTTTAGAAGTTTTAATAAACGGTGTACATTTGAACGGGATTGTGGGATATACATATTTATAGGAGTATATCTCTTGGAGCGCTATATAGTTTTCAACAGTTAAGTAGCGTGAAATATTTTACTCGAAATATGAACCGTATGTAGATTCAATATTTAACATCTAATAAAAATACGGATTTATTGTTTTTTAATGGGCTATAAATTATTTATAACTTTATTTATTCTGATAGAACAGGAAGATGTGCTTACATAAATCATGCAAATGTAACGAGCACGATATCTATTGTTTCTACATATCTTGCTATAAATTTATTAATACGAAAACAGATTATTTTTCTGACAGGTAGTTCCGATGGCCTCATCATGTTATGGTGGTATAATTTAGTAGAGTAAACCGGTCGAGTCCACAATTCTCCGAAATTAATGTGAATTGTTCCGTAGCTGGTCTAGCTTATACAGGGTATTCCATTATTAAGGGATCACAGCCAAACTACAGATTATTTGGGTAAAAATATTACGATTTAATTAAACTTACCTTAGTCAAAAAGTTATTGGTAACCAAAGTACAGGATGACATAGTTATAATTTTATTTACGATTTCCGTATATAACTTCAATGTAAATTATAAAGTGTCTTCAGAATTTGGTGAACCATCTCTGGCACTGACGCACTTGTAGGGGCATTGTTACCGTAAACTTCTTCCCAATTTTTCACAGGCCTGCCTTGCGTTCTACCCTTTGCGGAAATAAAAAAAGCCAAATATGCGGAAAGTGCACAGTTTTTGGCTGTAATTTCGTATACGGACTATCGCCAACTCGCTTGAAATTTGGTATACGGGGTTTTTTTGGTGTGCTGAGTACGAATCTTGGTATAAAAATATCCGCAAGTGCCCGTAAGTTCCCACAAGTAAGATAAAATGCGTCAATATCGCTAAATGAAAGTGTTCGATATCTCGCTTATCAGTATGGATTTCAGTATTCGGCGCTATGTGTTTTTTTATTAAAAGAAAGCAAGGTTGCTTCATCTCCCTTATTCTCTGGGCAAACTTCGATCCTGTATTTTTCTGGTTCTCCGCGTACGATCATTCCGAGAAGCCATGATCCTTCGACAACTCGTCCACGTTCGTACTTTCGACGTCCAATTTTACACTCGTCAATCTCAACAATAAAACCTCCAATTTGGCCTTCCCCGACAAAAGTATTAGTAGTTCATTGAAAAAAATTAGTTTTAAAATAAACCATTTCAAATGCCACATAACTGGCATACACCAATATTACAATTTAAAACTTCCGCCTTCGATATCTCGAAAACCAAGCGAGATATCGACTGGTTTACAAGATTAAAAAGTGTTTATTTTAGCCTGTTCTACACGAGTATATATGTGTTTATTTTGCGGCGCCACAGAAATCGTAATCGTGCACATTTCAACCTTACTTGTGGGCACTTCGAGGAACTTACAGACACTTTCGGGCACTTGTGGGTATTTTCATACGCAGATTCGTGCTCAGCACACCAAAAAACCTCCGTAGGTATACCAAATTTCAAGCGATTGGAAGATAGTGCGTATACGGAAGTATATCCCAGTTTTTTTCCATTTTCAGTTTGATGTAAAAACCAAACGACGCGACCAAATCGATTGTAAATTTTTTTTCTTAAATGAAGGTGGAACTGCTGTCAAATATACCATTTGGCAGCACTCGAGCCAATCGTGATGACTTGTCTCATGTAAAAATGCATGTAATGCCATTTAGCCTAGGAAAGATTGAAGAAGATAGAAATTGTTTTCAAAAATTCCTCATTCGTTAAAAAAATGGTAATTAGGTAAAAAATAGTGCAATTTGAGTGCACTAGCTTTGGATCAAATCGGTTTATGGAACATAACTAACAAAATTTATAAACGTGTGAAAAACCGATTTTTTTCACTTTTTAAGTATAAAATTAAATTATTTCAGAAAAACAAAAAAAATAGCACGTTATAGCGCTTAAAGAGACGAAGTAAAATCAGTTTTTTAAAAATTAAAATCGGTTCACAACTTTTTGTAAAAAGAATAAAAACCTTCGATAATTGACTGGACGTTTTCCACGGACGTTTTTTTGTTTTAGCCGTTCCAGTACCCCTCCAGGAACTTCGATAATTGCCTTTTTTTACTATCTAATTACTCTGCCTACGAAAGTCGTAGGGATTTCCGTGACCAAATTGTAGCTCTTTTCGGCGGCTACTTACAGTAAGAAATTTATCAAAAAAATATTCATAACTGTTGGCGCAATTCGAAAAAATGTAAAAAAAAGGTGTTTTCAAAAAATGGCTCGGCAATTGTTAATAATAGTCCTATGGTAATTTTTCAAAGTGCATTTGGTTCGTGAAGAGGTGCTCTACAATCACACAACAGACCAGGTTTGTCAAATTTGAGGAAGTATCTCAAAAACGACATTGAAAACCGGGCTGTTTTGCGTTTCGGGCGCTCGGGTGCTCGAGCGAAGGGGAAGGCCGCATGGTGGGGGAACTCTCTCAATTCGAGCGCACGAAAGCAGTCGCGCCAAGCAGTCGAGAGTTCCCCCCACCATGCGGCCTTTCCCCTTCGCTCGAGCACCCGAGCGCCCGAAACGCGCTGTTTTCAATGTCGTTTTTGAGATACTTCCTTAAATTTGACAAACTTGGTCCATTGTATGATTGTAGAGCACCTCTTCACGAACCACACGCACCTTGAAAAATTACCGTAGGACTGTTACTGACAATTGCCGGGCCATTTTTTGAAAACACCTTTTTTTACATTTTTTTCGAATTTCGTCAAAAGATGAATATTTTTTTGATAAAAATTGTACTGTTAGTATCCGCCGAAAAGATCTACAATTTGGTGACTCGCGGAAGTCCCTACGAGTTTGGAAGACCGAGTCATTAGATAGTAAAAAAAAGGGCAATTTTCGAAGGTTTTTATTTTTTTTGCAAAAAGTTGTGAACCGATTTTAATTTTTAAAAACCGGTTTTCTTCGTCTTTTTAAGCGCTATAACGTGCTATTTTTTGTTTTTCTGAAATAATTTTTTTTGGTACTTAAAAAGTGAAACAACCGATATATCACAAGTTTATGAATTTTTTTAGTTATGTTCCTACAAACCGATTTGATCCAAAACTAGTGCACTCAAATTGCACTATTTTTTATATAACTACCAAATTTTTTTTTAACGCTTGAGGAATTTATTGAAAAATTTGACCTATTTTGTCTATCTTTCCTAGTAGTCCAATCAATCTGTCGATAATACCGTGTATTTTTTCAATAACGTTTAACAGCACCCCAAGGTATATAAAAAATCGGAAATTTTCCGTAGAATTCAATGAACTCTTATTAAAACAAATTAGAGACTTGCGTCGTATTCAAAATGGCGGTCAAAGTTAAAAAAAAATGTTTTTTTCAGTTTTTTACGTCTTTAAGAAGAAGGAGGCGCTGTACGATAAAAAGTTAAATGAGAAAGTTGTGTAACTTTTCAATACGGAGATTTGATAAGCCCTGTTGGATAAAAAAAATTGCAAAATGAATGAGTTATTGCAAAAAAACCTCAAAATTGCAATTTTTTGAAATAGCTGTATATCCGTGAAAAAAAAATATTTTTTTACGAAACTTGGTGAAAAGTGTAGTTGAAGACAAGTATCACAAGAGCGTTTTTGCGGATTTGCAAAATATTCCAAATTTTTTGCAAAAAATCGATTTTTTCGAAAAAAACGCGTTTTTTTTCAATGTCCAATAGCTCATACAGGCAATCATTTTTTGCACCCAACAAGTCTGATGAAGGAATAGACGAGTCAAATATTGCAGAGACTGAACTAAAAAGAGAAGAATGTTCCAATGATGCTAACGAAAGTGATGACTGTGATGAAGACAATATCAATACATCAGATATTACATTGAATAAAATGTGTAGTGACAGTAGCAGTGATGATGAGGGCGAGTCTCCTGTAAAAAAAAAGCAAAAAAAACATTAAAAAGTATTATGTACTGAAACGTCTTCTTCACAAGCAATGTCAATACATGTAAAATAATAAAAATGTTATATATTTTTAAACTTTTTATGTATTATTCGTTTACCACCGTCATTTATTGCAATCTCACCAAGCTTTAATTTAAAATCTCAAGCGTAACAAACGTTTTTTTTTTGTGGTGAAGCAGAAAAATAATTTTTCAACCGATTTTTCGCAAATTAGGGCGCATTATTGCGCATATTAGGCAATATTGTCACATGTTAGGATAAATGTTAAAGAAAATTTTAAGACTTGCTGGGTGCAAAAAATGATTGCCTGTATGAGCTATTGGACATTGAAAAAAACGCGTTTTTTTTCGAAAAAATCGATTTTTGCAAAAAAATTGCAATATTTTGCAAATCCGCAAAAACGCTCTTATGCTACTTGTCTTCAACTACACTTTCACCAAGTTTCGTAAAAAAAATATTTTTTTTTCACGGATATACAGCTATTTCAAAAAATTGCAATTTTGAGCAGGTTTTTTTTGCAATAACTCATTCATTTTGCAATTTTTTTTATCCAACAGGGCTTATCAAATCTCCGTATTGAAAAGTTACACAACTTTCTCATTTAACTTTTTATCGTACAGCGCCTCCTTTTTTCTTAAAAACGTAAAAAACTGAAAAAAAAAACAATTTTTTTTCAACTTTGACCGCTATTTTGAATACGACGCAAGTCTCTAATTTGTTTTAATAATAGTTCATTGAATTCTACGGAAAATTTCCGATTTTTTACATACCTTGGGGTGCTGTTAAACGTTATCGTAAGTAAACACCCTGACTTGCTGGACTATAGGCTAATTTATTGCAAACATACGTCATGGCGTTCCCGACAACGCAATAGAACACACGCAACGAATCTCACACTCTAATTTATCAAATATTGGCATAGCGCCTCGTTCCGAGATGAATATTTATGAATTTCTTGGAGGAAAAGAGCCAGAGCAAAGACTTACCGGGGCATCGCCTCTACCGGACCCGCACCGGCCGGCAAATCCGAAAACTGTAACGAATTCCCGTGATGGATAAAAAGTAATAGGACATTAAACGCTCCATCATTGTATTAATTTACTTAGGATGTGCGTTGCCGTGGCCGCGGGTCGCCCGCCGGGCCGGCTGATGGTTTGATTAGCGGCGTTATAATACGCCGTATAACGCTGCTCAATCGATTCCGAAGTGAACATTGTAATTTCATGGCTGTCACGGAACGCGACCCGCCTGATGGGTACGCACAATACGTGTCCATCAGCCGCCATCGCGTTATAAACTTATTAGCTATTCTATTAAATGCCGTCGCGCAAGGTAATGAATTCCGTGGAAAGTTCGCTGGACCCCGTAACTATTCCGGAGGCAGAGACGCAGAGACCCGGCCGACTCTAACTCATCAATTGCATCGTTCTAATGAATGGATGGCGTTAATTCGATTGAGCTTCCACCTGCGAATATAAAAAAAAACTGACTGGGTAGTTTTTTTCCCCTTCCGATGTGTCTGGTTTGGAGTTTGTTTTGCCTCCAACATTGCAGCCTTCAGGCTTATTGTATTTCCAGTTTACATCGTTATTTCATGTGAATAGGTTTGTTACCTTTATGAGGTTTAGTAGCCCTTTCACAAGATTTTTCTTTGGAAAGGCCTCCTGGGGGTTTTCTATTCCCAGAAGACCGTATCTCCAGTGTGTTAGTGCTGGGCACTCTAGTATAATGTGTCGGGATGTTTCCTCCTCCTCATTACACAGTCTACAAATAGGTTCATCTGAATATATGCCCATTCTGTGTAGATGTTTCCTAAGGTGACAATGCCCGGTTATGAGTCCCGTGACAAGCCTTATCTGATTTCTACTCAATCGCAGAATCTCGTCTGTCAGTACTTTTGATGGTGTCTTTACCATCCATTTACTGTTGAGCCTCACTGAGGACTTTGGTATACCACACATTGGTTCAGGTCCAATGAGTGTCGTTGCAGAGCCCTTTCTCGCTAGGGTATCTGCTTCTTCGTTGCCTTCGACCCCTTTGTGTCCTGGTACCCATTTAAGTGTTACCTTGTTATGGTTTGCCAGAGCTTGGAGGGTTTCTAGGCAATCCCAGACCAGTTTTGATTTTATTTTTTTTACATGCTAAAGCTTGTAGGGCTGCCTGACTGTCAGAGTAAATGAGGATTGTTTTCGCTCTATATCCTCTTTCAATATTTTCTCTTAAGCATAGCTCAAATGCATGTACCTCTGCCTGAAATACTGTGGCATATTCCCCTAGAGGTACATATTTTTTGTACCTGGATCTTTCGCCATAGATTCCCGCGCCAGTTCCACTGTCCATTTTGGATCCATCAGTGTACCACACTAGTGTTCCTTCCTGACAGTTGGTTTCTTCTTTTGCTTCCCAATTTAACTGAATGTTAAAAGGTTTTGCATAGTTAGTTCTTGGTGTCATTTCGTCACTTGTCATTAAAAATAATGGATCTGTGATCGTACTTGTTATACTGGCATGACCAAAAGTTGCGTATTGCCAGTTACCATTACACTTCAACCTGTGGGCCCCCATTCTTGCCTCCGCCTTGATGTAAATATCTAGTGGCGGAAGGTTTAATATGGTTTCCATTGCCGCTGTTGGAGTGCTTTTCATTGCACTAGTGATGCAAAGGCAGGCTAATCTCTGAAGTTTCGAGAGCTCCAGTGTTGCTTTTCTTTGCATCATTTTGGTCCACCATATAAGTGATCCATAGGTTATAATGGGTCTCACTACTGCTGTGTACAACTAATGTACCATGCAGGGTTTAAGTGACCCATTGATGTAACCTTCAATTTTTAACAAAAACTATTAAAAAACGCGATATATTCAAGATTATTTATTTTAAATCGAAAATATTAATTTTCGCATTTTTGAGGTTAGAATAACTAGATATGGTAAAATTAAAAAAATATGGTGATATTTCTCGTTTTTTACCAGTTGCGGGATCATTGACGCAAATCGTCGATCGGATCGAGAGTACCGAGAGAGTTTTTTTACAAGGAAATGATGTATGGGGCTGGTTTTTGGCCGTTTTATTTTTTTGGGGGGGGGGGGGTTGCGCAATCCCAAAGAGATATTGTGACACCGGCATCGTGTTCAGCATCCTCGGGGGGAGCAAAACGGGGGGAGCAGGTACTCTCGATCCGGGTAAATCGAGATCAATCTTCGTCCGACTCACAGACGCCACTAAATCCCCAGACCTATAATCAGAAAATTGTATTGATGTTTTTTCTGAATTTTTAGACGATTCTTTTTAGGAGCCATATAAATAGATAATAGTATTTTCAGAGAATTCTTTTTAGGAGTCATCTAAGCAACTGTAATTTTAATTTTGGGGGTGGTTTTCGCCACTCTATGGGGGTAGTTTTTGACCATCTCATCGAGACTAATGCAGTTACATACTGTTTCTAAAATAACTGACTATCATAAGCATTTTTTTGCAATCACTGCAGTTTTTTTAAATTTACTGTTGTATGAGGGGTAGTTTTCACCCACTCGTGCGGGTAATTTTCAATGGACAGTAGTGTTAACTCTGTATTTATGCGTTATATCTTTACTGTTTATATTTAATTAGAATTATTCAGATTTAAGACTATTCGTGAAGTCATTTTTACCCTGTTTAGGAAATGTTTCTTACCGCTAGGGATTGATTTTGGGGGTGTACGATTTTTTTTTACTTCTGATTCGGATTCAGCATCGAAAATTACATAGGGATACAGTTGTCTCGATAGCAGTTCCAAAAAAAAATTGTGAGGGCTGCCTTATGTACGCATGTATTATAACGTAAATATGCATACGTATATGTATATGCATTTTGTACCGTGCTATCCGCATAGTACTAAATTTCTAAATTAATCAAACGACAACAAACGTCTTGTCTCCGACCGCTGGCGCAGAGACTTTGAATGCTCGTTTTGAGATGCGCAGGTGCTACTAACATGAACGTGGTGATTACATCAAATTTGAAATTTTTATTGCCGATTCATACATAAATGTTGATTAATTATAACAGTGTAAATAAAGTTGATGTCATAAGAAATACACGTTTTTTTTATACTCTGTAATACATTGATCATCTTTTATACAGTTGATTTTGGAATGAAAAAGCAAAATGGTTTTAATGGAACCAACACGACCGGATCCGGCCGGATCCGACGGGATTGATATTGGTACAGGATTGCAATCCCTAGTTACAGAGACATATTAACTGATTTTTGGTGGCCGCGATTGGACGATTTGGAGTTGGACGAGCTTTGGTTCCAGCAGGATGGAGCAACGTGTCACACAAACCGTGAAACAATCGATCTTTTGCACACTAAATTCGGTAACCGTGTTAGCAGCCGTTTTGGAGACATTAATTGGCCATCGCGCAGCTACGATTTAACACCGTTGGACTATTTTTTACGGGGACATGTTAAGGACCGTTGTTACTCCAAAGATCCACAAACAATTGACGCACTGAAGGAAAACATTAATCGAGTTATTCGTGCAATAGAGCCACAAATAATCGAAAATGTACTGCAAAATTGGGTGAAAAGAATAATCTACTGCCAAGCCAGCCGCGGCGGCCTTTAACTGAAATTGTTTTTCATAAACAATGGGAAGGCATACTTTCTTGAATAAAGCAACAATCGTTTAAAAATATTCAACGATGTAGTTTTAAGGGGGTATTCTAGTCTACAAATTTGAAAAAATCGAAATTTTTTTTGTTTCATATTTCCAAAGTTTAGACATTCAAGGATATGCCCTTAAAAGGCTTTTTCAAAATTTCAATTATTTTATGAGTTACAGCCATTTTTGTGACGCGGCATCGGCCCCAGTCCGACCGGAACAAATGAACAATAGACGGTAGACGCTGTCCGAGTACTTACGAAACACGAAACGTATTTAGTCGGAATCTTTTCGTCTTAGTATTTATTTCAAATTAGTTTTGAGCCAGCCTTCAAGCAACGTGGACGTGCTAACTGAGTAAAATTGCCGGAAACTTGTCTCAAAACTTTAAACGCGTTTTTTCTCAAAACTACTTTTTTCGAGTTAGCGTGCACGATATCTCAAGTTCTAATGAACCGATTTATTTGAAATTTGGTGTGAATGTTCTTTATACATTCCTATATCGCCTCAAGCACGCTCAGATCAAAATTTTTAATTTTACTATTTTTAAAAAAATCGGAATTGTTAAAAAAACATGCAAAAAAAACCAAAAACCGCCAGAAATTCATGCCTCTAGACTAGAATACCCCCTTAATAGCAATTTTAAAAAGAAACCATCTGATGGTCCACCCTTTAGTAATATAATAAACGTAATACTAAGAATAAAATTACGCTTTTTTTTTTGCTCTGCCAACTTTCTTGACGTTTTTTTTTGGATGGCTCGATATTTTTCTAGGTAATTAATTTATGCCATACATTATTTATAATAATAATTACAAATCAGATACGGGGCTTTGTCCAAGCGTGAAACGCCAGTTGTTCGCGGCCAGTCGCCGCGTCCGGAGAAAACGGGCGTTCTCGAGTTCCACGACGAGTGCCCACTGGGGTCGTCCAATAACATATTTATTGTTCGAGTATTTTAATTGGGGGGTTCGGCGCTAGATGTCAGGTCGGTAATTAAAAGCTGAGCCGGGAAGCCGAGTTTGACACCTCGGTACATTGTTAAACAGGACTCGAGATCTCTCTCGCCGCTCGCCCCGGCTCCGGTTATCTACCATCGCGGCTCGTCCGCTTGATTCGTGATGCTGCGAGGAGCCCATAACGAGATGGACTGGCTCATTTGTTTATCTGCGACTCGTAGAACTTATTACGGTTGAATAATGAACACGCAGTCTTTTGTTACTTCTATCGTAGCTTCTGAATTATTCTCGTCTACTGCCATCGATAGCTGTAATTATTAGCCTTTCGAGGAGTCGGTCGGTACCTAGTTGATGAAAAATACTGGTTGCTGGTGGGAAATCAACAGTTATTGTTAATAATACCGTAGGTTTCTAAGTCTGCAATACAACGATTGGGCTACACGACTTGAAAACAATTTTGTAGGTATGCTACAAACCAGTAACAGTACCTAGGTGCTGTTTTCAGGTTGCGCAACCTCCAAAAATGTATACACCATTTTTATTTTTTAATCATAATAAAACTGATAATAATGTATAGTCCTTCTAAAGTGAATGTGAAGAGATATATTTTTAATTCCTTTGATGGCTAACGCCGCCCAATGGCGTGCATATATCTTTTATAAATTAGAAAATGTGGAAAAAATTGTTTTCATTCAAATCAATATAGGAAATTAAAATTAGCCTGCATACAAAACTCGCAATATTTGTAATATAATTTTTTGTAAACAATGTTGATTTAGCCAGACAATCTGTAAAAATTGTCTGCCCAGCAAGAACCACGTGGAGGTATGAGATTTTCTTGCCAGAAAAAAGGATTAGGTCGGGCATGTTAGTAAGAATATGAAGTTGTTTCGAGACGCCGACTGTTAGTAAGAATATGAAGTTGTTTCGAGACGATACGCCGAGATTCCATTATTACCATTCGATTATCTAACTTCTTATATTTAAATCCACAACTTAATAAAACCGCGCGCAGAGCTTCCAAACATTAATAATAATTATATTCAGGAACATCCCGCAATTTTTTGTAGCATTGTCAACTGTACTCAGTTTTTGATTTGGTCGTCTTCGCTTTAAAGAATGATCCGTAATAGTGCCTAATTTAATTACTTTATAAATTGTCGCCAACCCGATTTTAGTTAATTCATTAATTCTCGCTATAACCGCATTATCAGACATTTCATAATTTTCTTTTTTCAAACATGCGTACATATTTAAAACAACGCGCTGACACAGAACATGTAAATCTTTGTTTTTAAATTCGGCCCTATCATCAGTATCATTTATTGCCAATTAATTTGACTGTGGCACCAAATTATTAGATTCCCGCGCTAGATCGTCTCGAACTGTCGTTTCAAATGGTCTCCAAAACGCCATTCTAATTAATTACTAATAAATTATATTTATAAAACTTACACGTTATTCAGAAAAGTTAACCTAGCCTATTAACCTTAACCTATTCAGAAAAGTTAAAATAAACCTAGCTGAAATAAACACAAACACTTCACTGGCGGAAACAAGAGGGAATTACTAATGTCGTAAATCATTTTAACGACACAGTGGACCACATAAATAGCTAACCAACGTATTCGATGCAATGCAAAATACTCTAATTGGGTCACCGTAGCTCGTTGGTCGTTGTTGGCTGTTGGGTCGCTGTTGCCGTCTCTTCAAAATTTTCTTAAGAATAATAATATAAATAAAGTTGTTTTAATTTATAATTATTTTTTTCCAGCAATATTAAACGCCTTATTTTAATGCTAACTAATAAATTTATATCTACAGTTATATCTACAGTTTACTGAGGTATGACGTAACATTTGTATAGTAAGCTTAGCAATTTTAGAAAATATATCTGACAACCTTGCTTTTTTTCATGTCTTCACATTCCCATTAGAAATAGTATACCTAGGTCATGTTAAATACCTGTATATTTGTTTTATTTTATTTACTTATGTATCTCCATTTTTAATTTTGTATTCTTAGTTATTCAATTTTTAATAATTCCATCTTTATAGTACATTAGGCGCACAAATTAAGGTATATAAAAAAAATCCCAAATTTATGAGTGATTTTCATGAATGATTGATTTTCATTTGAACTGTAACTTAGGAAAATGGTCGTAGAGAAAAGAAAAAAGGAAATTGAGGCTCCAGGTTTCTAGTTTTTGGATCTTGAAATTTTTTGGCGTCAGCAGTTTTTGTCATCATCGAAAATCATCGAAAAATTTTTCGAAACTTTTGCTTGTCTTAAAAGGTCCTCGGGCTCCAATAGATATTTTTCGGTAATTTTATCGTTTAAAAGCTCTTTTAGATAATATAATTCAATTTTCCTCAATTTGACCTATTTTCGAGCCCTTTACGATGATTTTTCGCTTTCGAGTTATGGACGTTCAAAGCAAAACAATAATTTTTGTCTTTAGTAATTAATTACTCATACATTTTAGTAATTACAAATAATTACTAAAATAATGAACGTACAGGAAATTAAAGTAGGGTTTTGAAAACAGCAAAGTATCCTTTACAAGTTGTAGTGATTGGTTTTTGCTAAAAAATTTGCGAAGCGAAATTGTCGATTTAAAAAGAGGTATAAAATTGCATAATTAGGCAAATTTGCATAACTTTGCAAATAATGAATAGACCGAAGATATTGACTGCAACTTTTTAACCATAAAGCACAGTAAAGAAACCCTGATAGTTTCAAAATGCTATCAAATTGTTGTTGGTGCTAAAAATTAATGTATGGATAAATTATTCAATCTATATCCATTTTTTTAAGTTAAAAAAGTTTTTTAGCAATAGTTCGTGGACCTTTTAAAAGACAAACAAACATGTCGATTTTTTTTCGGTGGATTTTTTATGATTACTCAAAAAATTGCTGACGCTAAAGCATTTTAAACTCAAGATCCAAAAACTAGAAACTGGAGCTTAAATTAACTTTTTTTTTCCTTTATCTACCACCATTTTCCTCAAAGTACAGCTCTTTGAAAATCACTTGGAAATTTGAATTTTTTGAAATAACTATCTGCATGCATGTTTGAAAATCAAATTTCAAATCAGTAAACCCTCACCTATTTTTATTTCACAAGGTCTACTTGACTTTATTAAAACCATGTTGGCATCCTCAGAAGAAGATTAAATCTAGTTTTAATCTTCTAGAAGATTAAAAGTTTTGGCGAAACGCGCGTCGAGAAAAGTGTAGTAGTTCGGTGTTTCGTAGAAAACGTCCAGTTTTTTGTTTCTACGCCGCAAGTTCCAGTACCCACTCCAGGTTGACTTTCTTGCTTATTTGCAATCTTTTGTGGGCCAGCTGACCCTACAGTAAATCTGTTGCATGTCGAACCGTTTTTTCATAAACATTCTTTATATACAGTGTGTCCCAAAAAGTTGGAAACAGTCCCGCAGAATCGAAACTATTAGTACTTCCAAAAAAAGTTTCCCACAAAAAAACATTCGCATCACAAACCGCCATCGACCAGTCAAAACGACGTCGACATTCTTTTACAGAGTGTTTTACAAACCAGAAAAAACTGTTTCGGTTAAATGGCAACACCACTTAATTCACATCTAATCAAAAGGAGTTATTAAGAAAAGTTGTTCAGAATTCCGAAATATGGCGATGTACGAAAAATCGACGCGATAGTCAAATGTTTACGAATTACATAACGCTGCTGGCCCAAAAAGTTGGAAACAGGCAGAGAGGAATGTCGACGTCGTTTTGACTGGTCCAAATTTTTATTTGCCCCATATTTCGGCATTCTGAACAACTTTTCTTAATAAGATTTTTTGATTAGATGCTAATTAAGCGGTGTTGCCATTTAACCGAAACAGTTTTTTCTGATTTGTGAAACACCCTGTAGAAGAATGTCGACATCGTTTTGACTGGTCGATGATGGTTTATGATGCGAATGTTTATTGTAGGAAACTTTTTTTAGAAATACTAATAGTTTCGATTCTGCGGGACCGTTTCCAACTTTTTGGGACAGCATCGTTAAATCGCAAACATTTGACTATCCCGCTGATTTTTCGTAAACCTATATATTTGGGCATTCTGAACAACTTTACTTAATAACATTTTTTGATTAGATGCGAATTAAGCGGTGGTGCCATTTAACCTAAACAGTTTTCTCTGATTTGTGAAACACCCTGTAGAAGAATGTCGACGTCGTTTTGACTGGTCGATGACGGTTTATGATGCGAATGTTTTTTGTAGGAAACTTTTTTTGGAAGTACTAATAGTTTCGATTCTGCGGGACTGTTTCCAACTTTTTGGGACACACTGTATATATGCGCCCAGAAGTAATTTCATTACTGAAATATTTATAATTCCACTGAACACCTTAATTGTCAAGTATAGAAATATTCGCAATCCACTTTCCCATTCCGCATCAAACACCCATAAAATCCCACTTTGAACTGGAAAATCGCTAATGATTCGTGTGTACATATCTACAGCTGTTTATTATTCCGCGTTTTTTCAGTTGTGGCGGAACAAATACCAGTCCGCGGCCAGTTGGCATGGCGAGATCGTTTTTTAAAACGAGTCACTATTACGCCAAGCGCATAGGGCATAAATCACGGCCGCCAGTACATGAATCAGATCGACCTGGAACAACAATAAATATCAACACTAAATTATCGATAAAATTATAAGCATATATCCCGGCAGAACAGAACGGAGTAGAAAACATTTAATATTTGTATATCGACGTCACGAGTTCGGATCACGACGGGCGAGGCCGACAACATCCCGTAGATGCTGCCGGCTGGTGGCTTCGCAGCGTCGTATAGTGAAGTCTAATGGAGGAGATAACCTTAAAAAATCAATGGTCATTAAAATAGCCACACCATCAAAGGTCGTTCAATCGAAGTTAGCTAAGAGAGATCCCAAAATCCAGAGAACAAAGAAAATGTGCAATTTAGGTACCTACGCTTTTTGGAAAAGTAGCTCAACTATCATGTCAGAGGGCGTAACATGAAGAGTTCACGTCTTCCTCAAATTCCGAAGTTTTTCGATGATTAATAACACTTTGGTGCTGAGATGGTCGTTGTTCTAAAAGACCATTTCGAAAAGCAACTGTTTTCAAGGATAGGGATAACGTATAGCATATTAGTCGAGGAAAGAATATCCCCCAATAAGTATGGTGAAATGCCCCCCCCCTCTTTTTTTTTTATTTTCTTCGCATGATGAAAGTGTTTCCTAGGGCTAATTATGAAAGGTAGACCAAATTTTAGGTCCAAAAAATTTTCCTCTCAGCTAGGTATGGAAAAAACCCTGTTTTTTACGTTTTATTTTTTTCTCGGTTTTTAACTGTCGAAAAAATCTGAAAAAATTCATGAGTACAGAAAATATGATTGATTTTATGTAAAAATTTGTTCAAGCGCATCAAGGTCATTATGACCTCTAAAAAAAATTATTCAAACTTTAAAAATCCCATATCTTTTAACCAAAAAAAAGCTTCAGGCTGAGATTTTTAATATATCGTATTTTTATCTGTTTTTTTACTACCTCAGATTTTTAATATGTTATATTTTTAACTGTTTTTTTACAATTTTTTTCAGATTTTTTTGAGTTGTGGGTCATGCCCAAAAGTGCGAAAAATCAATTTTTTGTCCGTGAAACGACCTTTAAACGGCTTAAAATCATCATTGTATAGGTCCTGATTTTTTTTTGCACTAAAAGGACTCAAATGACTTCAAACAATTAAAAAATATAAAAACTGCTAGTTTTGATAAGTGGAATTTTTTTTACCATTTTTAGTGAACATATTTGTAATTGTTTGAAGTCATTTGAGTCCTTTTAGTGCAAGAAAAAATCAGGACACTATAAAATGATGATTTTAAGCCGTTTTAAGTCGTTTCACGGACAAAAAATTGATTTTTCGCACTTTTGGGCAAGACCCACCACTCAAAAAATCTGAAAAAAAATTGTAAAAAAAACAGTTAAAAATATAACATATTAAAAATCTGAGCCTGAAGCTTTTTTTGGTTAAAAGATATGGGATTTTTAAAGTTTGAATAATTTTTTTAGAGGTCATAATGACCTTGAATGAGCTTGAAAACATTTTTACATAAAATTAATCAAATCTTCTGTACTCATGAATTTTTTCAGATTTTTTCGACAGTTAAAAAACACTTTCATCATGCGAAGAAAATAAAAAGGGGGGGGGGGCATTTCACCATACTTAGGGGGGATACCCTTTAGCACAAAAAAAGAGCCAAACCTCCAAAATTTCCGCAGTAAGATGGATTTTGACGTAATTAGGCCCGTTGGATTCCTTGTAAAATTTAGAAAAATTGTTACCTATTTTTGTCATATACAAATCAGAAACTGCATTACTGCACCTAAAATATGCATTTTTGGGGTGCAATTTTTCCAGCCAATTAAAGAAAAAATCATAAATCGAGAATACATTGTCGAAACGGGCTGAATTTGGTTACTCGGGAGTTTTTGGGGTCGCTGACCACGAATCTGATGTCAGAAATTGATCCAGATGAACCTGGGGATCAGGAACCCTGAGGTTTTCCCTCGAATTCGGCCTGAAACTAAACGAAAATGGTTACTCGGGGGTTTTTGGGGTCGCTGATCATGAATAACTTGTTAGTTTTGTTGTCCGCTACACCTGGAGGACCAGGAACCCTGGTCGCCAGGCCCATCCCCGAGGTTTTCCCTCGAATTCGACCTGAATCTAAACGAAAATGGTCACTCGGGGGTTTTCGGGGACGCTGATCATGAATATAACATCAGTGTGGTGCCTTGTCACATTCCTTACTTATCTCCAAAGTTTAGCAATTAATTTTGTACAGTAACGAACTAGAATTAATTGTCAACGACATTTTAAGGATTTTTGGAAAAAAAATCAAATATAAGTACGTTTTTTATTTTAATGTTCAAATTTTTATTGAATATCTCTTTATTTTTTTCTTTCGCAGTATTTACTCAAAATGTTTTAAATGCCCTTATTTATATATTTTTTTTATTACATATATATATATGTAGACATTTTTCTTACATATAATATTTATATACATAACAACACATATTTATAAACATAATACTTGAAATAATACTATATGTTCTAATAATGATGACAATAAAATTATTCTCCAGGTGTAACGGACAACAAAACTAACAACGTATTCATGATCAGCGGTCCCAAAAACCCCCCGAGTAAATAGTTTCGTTTAGTTTAAGGCCGAATTCGAGGGAAAACCTCGGGGGTGGGCCTGGTGACCAGAGTTCCCTGGTCCGCAGGTTCATCGGGGTCAATTTCTTACATCAGATTCGTGATCAGCGACCCCAAAAACCCAGTTTCGACAATGTAATCTCAAATTATGACTTTTTCTTTAATTGGCTGAAAAAATTGCACCCCAAAAATGCATTTTTTAGGTGCAGTAATGCAGTTTCTGATTTGTATATGACAAAGATAGGTAACATTTTTTCTAAATTTTACAAGGAATCCAACGAGCCTAATTACGTCAAAATCTATCTTACTGCGGAAATTTTGGAGGTGGAATGCTAAATTTCCTCGTCTATATTACAAAAATAAATTTCTATGAAATAATAGAAGTTTTTAGAAACAATTTATCTACAGTTGCAGATGAAACAAAAATAGGCGTGTCGACTTTCTCTTCCAATAAGGTGATAATACACTTTCTACTATTAATAACATTGTTATGAATAACAACAGAATACAAGAGACAATTTGGGCGCAGGCTCTATTGAGTTTGAGCCAAGAACACGTGTATTTTTTCCCAGATGTCTGGAAATGATTGTGAAATTTTAGGAAAGACCATTTTTTGAAACCTTCTAACGGGAAAATGGTCAAACTGGGCCAAATTTTTGTTGAGAGATTTGTTTAGGACTCGACTTTGGAAGCGAGGTGTGGAATTTTTTTCAGAATTTGTGGTCATCTTGAGTGAAAAAATGGCCAAACTGAAAAAGGCCAAAACGTGACCAAAAATTCTGAAAAAAAAATCAGGCGTGCTATCTGGATGCATCTGAACACTTTTTGTTCTCTAAACTTTTGCCTTAAAGTTCTCCAGGTTTGAGTAACAAAATTATGAAAGTTTCCCTGTCCAATGTGTCCTTTTGGCCGAGATATTGGACACCCCATGTTGGAATTAATTTTTTCTAAGTACATAACTTTTCAGTACAACTCTCGAATGCACTTTTCCCGTAGTTTTCTGTAGAAAGAAAAATGTTTTCCAGTCAAAAAATCATGTTACAAAAACAATATATACCTGAAAAATCGTACTCTTTTCAAATTAAATGGCCAAAAACAGGGGTAAGGTTCAACTTTCATCAATTCTTTAGGTGCCATTCGAAAGATCACCCCCAAAAATACTCGGAAAGGCACTTCCCGTTTTTTTTTCCGTCGTTTCTTGTACTTGGCACGTTGCTAAAGAGGGGATATACAAAAACTGTAGTTTTGACGTTAAAGGGTTAAGTCACGACGTAGCGACCTCTAGGCATTAAAACCAACCCTATGGACTACCGAAAATTAAAAACCGCAAGTCTCTAGCACAAATAGAACGCAAATGGCGCTAATCTAAAAAGTGTTCCGCTAATTTTGACGAGCAGTGTTATTTGCCACATTATGTATATCGGATTATAATTCGATAAAGAGATAACCACCGTAGTCGAAATGTAGAGCACGATACAAAAAAGAGTAAGAATAGGTGAACACGGCAAATCTGAAGCGATATCCTCCGCAAACATAAAATTTATTGTCTATAGAACGTAAAGAAGGTAAACATGACCCGAAGGTATGCTTATGAATTTAGATTGCTTTTATGGGTTTAGCGAAGTTTAATGCTTTAAAAAGTCTATTGAAATGACGGCATTAAGGGAACTCTTAATTCGCCCATAAAAAAAGTTACGGCGGAAGCGTGTGAACGAAAAGAAATTGGAAATTATAAGGCGCCAAACTTTTCTGTCTAAATATTACCTTTGGAAAATTAATTCGGAACACTCCGTCTACGGCAGGCGGTCTAAGCCGATGATTCAAATCCAATAGATTTAATTAGAATTGGTAATAGAAAATTCTCATGCCATGCAGTGTGATACACTGCAACTGAAGATATAGTAAATTCGTAAAAGGTTACTAATAAAGTTTATACAGTGCGCGCCTAAAGTATGGAATACATTCAGTAAATGTGAAACAAAAAATTTTTGGAAAACATTCTCGAACACGTCGATTTTGTTCAATTAAGACACACATTTTTTGAGGGAACGTCTAGTTTCAGTTGTCACTTGTTTTTGAGTAATGACGTCATTAACTTATTTTTCAAATGGCAACCCCCTTTTTTCTAATTTAATTCGAGATACCCTTTCACTGTCGATTTAACGGTATAAAAATGTTGCCACCTTACATAACAAATTTTTTTAGTAAATGAAAATTGAGTGTTACAAAATTAAAAATATATTTTTCACAATAAATAAACGAAAATTTCTTTAATAAGCAAATACAATTTTAAATTAAGTGTTCGAAATGCCGTCCATCAACTTCTTGGCAATACGCAAGGCTGTGTACAAATTCTTCTTGTACATTCTGAATGACTTGTGTGGTCTTGGGTTTTTATGGGGTTAGGTAAACCCCATAAAATAATCAAGTGGTGTAAGATCCGGGGATCTCGCGGGCCATTATATCGGTCCTCGTCTGCCAATCCACCTCTGAGGAAAGATGACGTCTAACTATTCACGAACTGAGCGCACATAATGCGGGGGTGCTCCGTCTTGCTGAAACCAGTGTGTTATCTGGAATGTTAGGAATCATTCTTGTTTGGGAAAATTACTGCAAGCGCTGGAACTAGATTATTTTCCAAGAACTTCCAGATAGTGAGAGTTTCTTCAAAGAAGAAAGACCCTATTATTATGTTTGCGACTATTCCGGCCCACACATTTAATTTCTGCGGATGTTAAGTATGTGCTTCGATGATCCAATGAGGATTCGTCCGACTCCAATACCCGCAATTTTGATGGGTATGGATGGGTATGGGGATGGATTTTCACTGTGCCGTTTAGACAAACCGTGGCTGAAACCAACAATGAAAGGGTCTCTCAAATTAAATTTAAAAATGGGGGGTTGCTATTTGAAAAAATAAGTTGATGACGTCATTACTCAAAAACAAATGACATCTGAAAATAGACGTTCCCTCAAAAATGTGTGTTTTTATTAAAAAAAAATCGATCTGTTCGAGGATTTTTTCCAACAATTTTTTGTTTCACATTTACTGAATTTATTCCATACTTTAGGCGCGCACTGTATAAGTTAAAGTGCTAAATAAGTTAAAGTGATAAAGTAATAGACTGCGATAATACAATATTCCGGAAGGGTTGAAAAACTTTGTTGTTTGATACGTATTTTTTTTGAAATGTGGTGTGGATATATATTAAAAAAAAAACGAATTCAGTATATTGTTCCGGCATCATATATTTTAGTTACTACGTTTCATTTATTTATTCAAGTGTCAAGAAAGTGAGAATGCATAATTTGTTCATAGTAACGAGAACTGTTATGTAAAACTATTGTCTAATACAAAAAGATTTTTTTTAGAATACAAGAAATCAGTCCATCAGAGAGAAGTACATACGAAGGTACAGTTATGACATTTCAATTTATCTTAGACTTTCAGCTTCACAGAAAATGCTTCCCACTTATATTTTTTTTTAAAATGAAACACCCAGTAGATTTTCGGATGCAGAATAAAAAACTACCTTCATAAATATCAACATGTTCATTTTTATCGATGAGTGTAGAATAAAGAAAAAACTTAAAAACTGCCGATAACATAAAGAAAACTTTATATTTGATTGTGATTTTACAACTTGGCAGTGATGTTATCTATCAAAAAACTGTCTTATCGAATTCTGTATCACTTGTCATAGTGAATTATGCATCGAAATAACACAGTTCACTTTCATGTACCTAATATTTTTGAAAAAGTTTTTTTCAAAAAAAAATAAACGAATCTGTTATTTCATATGAACTAGAACTATCACTATACGCATCATGTCTAATTTAAGAGTGAAAAAATGTTTCAGGAGGAGAATTGGAACCTTGGATGTAGAAACTATTTCACATTTTTCACAATTTAATACCGAAACAATTTTTTGTATTCAACGCGCATTTCGCCAACCATGTTGGGATCATCAGGAGATGATTAAAACTGGTTTTAATCGCATCCTCTACGGTATCGCGTCGAATTGGAAATGGGTGTTCATTAATAATTTGCTTCACTTCTTCAACTTTTTATACAGTGCGAACTTTAGGTCTCCTACTGTCTTCCTTTTATTTACACTTCCTGTTTCTCTAAACAAAACCACATATCTAGTCGAAAATTGGCGAAATTGGTAGAAATCGTGACTATGTGTAGAAATTCTGTTAAAAAAATCCTGAAACGCATCCTGTCTTGAACAAACGCAGTGGTGATCAACACTTCTACTATTTCTAAAAAAACTTTCTATCATAAGAGCTTTTTGCCCTGCTATGATTACGATATTTAATTTGATGATAATAAAAACTTCAAAACTTGGCTTTGACGGACGTTTTGTTTAAGTTATGGTATAGAATGGGTGTTGGTCATCTTTTTAACTTGCAATTTATTACAATCTTTATTTTTTATATCGACTTATCAAAGAAAAATTATAAAAAAGATACTTCGATCTTCGTGCTTTATCTACTGTTTTGTTGTTTCATTCTAATTGCACAGCATATGCATAAAATCGCAATTAAATGAAATGTAGCTTTTTTACAGTAAAAGCAGTTCAAATTACTTCTCAGTTTTGACACTTTCGTTATTTTGCACAATTAAGACGAGGTTTTTTAATTGCTCGACCAGATTTTTTGTTTTTTTTTTTGAAACGCTTGATATTTAGCTTGTACTTGTAGTTCACTCGTAAAAAAAACACAGTTACGGCAAAAGCGTGTGAACAAAACAAAAAAAAAAGGAATATTACAAAGCACCAAACTTTCCTGCCTAAATATTACCTTCGGAAAATTAATGCGAACCACTTCGTTTACGGCTGGCACTCTAATCCGATAAATCAAAATCCAATCCGATATCTATTCCGCCCCCGACTCTGATATATCTGCGGGAGGATACACCCTGTCGGGTTTCACTTCTCACTAGAGGCGTCGTCGTCCGCCCCACCGCTCCTCCGCTCGCCCGACACCCGCGCCCCGTTCAATTCATTCCGCCACATAAAGTAAAAATTTACCGACGGTCACTTTTTCACTCGGACGCCCAAGAAAAGGTCAAGTACATTAAATAGATTTAGATGGCCAGCGTTCACTGACGTCCAGAGTAATTCACCCCGAAAATGTATCAGCTTCGAGGTGGAAATAAAAAAGGGAATACAAGAAAATGTCAAAAGTACAAAAAGACGAGTCCCATGTATGATGCATGCAGAATTTTAAGCATAAAATTCTGTATTAAATAAACCCTTAATTTATATAGTGACGACATTAATAGTCCCTCCCCCCCCCCATTACTAATTTTCAAACAGAGCTAGAAATCGATAAACCGCGTAAAAACCAGTTGAAACCCTAGTTTTTAAACGACTTCTGTTGTTGCCAAAATGCACTCCCAATTGCTTTATTAGATTACAAACTGGTAACTTTAAAGTTTGTCTGTCTTGGTTAGAAAAAAAATATATAAAATGGATACTGGAGTGGGTATTAGAACCTTCGGCGTAGAAACAAAACTGGAGTACAAAGTCTTTTTTATGAGTAAATTTGAAACAAAAGTAAAAGAAAAATTCGAGCATTTCCCTGGAGTCTGGTTTAGGTATGTGGACGATATCTTCGCGGTATTTGATACAAAAGCAATTAGTTTAGATAATATTGTGGCTAAATTAAATAACCGTTTATATATCATAAAATTTACATATGATATGGAACACAATGAACAGCTACCATTTTTAGATGTATTAGTTATTAGAAATAGTGAAAATAAGTTAGAGTTTGATGTGTATAGGAAAGAAACCGCGACTCTTAGATATATTCCCAACGATTCACACCACCCTTTTCAACATAAAATGGCAAGTTTTAGTTTTCTACATAATTCACCGTTTGTTAAATTCCCCCTCAGGAAAGAGAGGTTTGAACATGAGAAAAAATTAATTATAGAATTTTATACAAAAATATAAAATTAAGTATAGCTAAGAATAATGGTTACTCAATCCATTTAATAGATAGGTTAATAAGAAAGCCTACATTTAAAAGAACCCTGTACAATTCCACGACTTTTCATAGAGACACTGACAATGCGAAATTTGTTTCGTTATCATAGAACCTAAATTCACCCGCGGACTAGATAATTTTTTTTAAATATTAATATCAATTTGGTTTATAATTCTAAAAATAAACTACAGACGCTTTTGAGTGACTCCAAAGACAAAATCGACAATAATGAAAAGTCAGGAATATACGAAATAAGTTGTAAAGAGCATGATCAAAAGTATATTGGGCAAACAAAAAGATCTATTTTGACTAGATTTAAAGAACACGTGGCTCATTTGAAATATGACAGAATGGAAAAATCTTGTGTTGCCCAACACGCTTTTGACAACAACCATAGGATAGATATAAATAATTTAAAATTAATTAGAAAAGTAACAAACAGTAAACAGTTGGATGTTTTATGAAAGTTTAGAAATCATTAAGTGTAACAGTAGTATGAATAAGGACAATGGTCCGATACCCACCAGTTCACTGTTTGCTCTGATAAACAAAGACATATGTTACTGTTCAGTGAACCGTGGCAACAAATTTAGTATAAATAATGCAACTGGGTAGGTTAGAATTTAGTTTTAATCTTCTCCTGAAGATGCCAACTTAGTTGGCGAAACGCGCGTCGAGAAAAGTATAGTTGTTCGGTGTTTCGTGGAAAACGTCCAGTTTTTTTTTATATATAAAATGGATACTTAATTCACGATAGCCCAAGGTTTTTTCAAAACGCTTCCTTGAAATACAATTAAACGATTCAAAGTACAATTGGACTGTACAAATTAAAACTTTCTTTGAAAAAACTGGATGTTGTCAAATATGCAACGAGCTTAGCTTGGGCAGTCTTATATCTAACAAAAATATTTACTCTTAAAGTTCTAAGATTATCAATTTCATAACGATATTAATTTACTAAACGGTTCTGTATTTTGTAAAAAATAAAAACTGATGCACGTCACCGATGTCGCTATTAAATGTGTGCAGTGATACTATCACTCAGTTATATTGAAATAAAAACACACACATTTACAGGACAACACACTTTAAGAATTACTATAGTAATTTTTAAAGTGTTTTGTCATATAATTAGTTTTTGTTTTTATCTTGGTACATTTGTTAGATATGTATATAGATAGAAATGCCAATGTTATAGATAATAACAACATTGATTAAGCTCTGAATAATGTTTATGATCATAATTCATAATATATAGTTGTTGCTTATATACTACATATTTTAAAATTGTTTAAGAATGATCCAGCTCTTAGTATCAATAAAGCTGTGTCTTTTTCTCTTGGAATCAAAACCAAAACATATATTTTTAAATTAGTATCTACTTAAGTATTTACTTCTTTTTCCAATAATCGTTGCCGTAAAATAAAAAGCATGCATTTACGTGCAATGGAAATATCTACTCGTAGATAATCTAGGAATATAGGAAACAGCTTCTACAATCGCGGTAATCTTTCGGATCATTTATATTTATTGTGCAAGCTCTTAAATGTGACACTTCCTTAAAATAGTATAGACGTAAGAACCGTCTCCATGATAACGATAAAGATCGTATTTTTGAAGTCGCTGCGAACATCCGAAAAGGGTAACAGATTAAGGCGAATTTAAAAGTGTAATAATTATTATCTGCCGCTTAGATGATGTTGAGATTAACGCCTTAATTGGTACAATTCCTGGTTTCGGTAATTTTATTTACAAAAGAGTCCGTAATCAGCATTTTCGATCTCGTCTATTATTCTTCACACGTGGCCCAGTAGCGAGTTTCGGCGACTTTTGCAATATTTCAAGAAAAATTGGAAGTCTAGTTTTTTTACACTCCGTTCCAAAATTAAGGAAACACTTAAAAAAAAGGTTTCAAATGCTGTAACTTGTAAGGGATAGGGAAATGGATAATGGAGTTTATATATCTTATATACAGGTTCGGCCCGTGTTGACTTAAGTATAGCAAATATTACTACACAAAAAAATATTTATGCAAAAGAAGACGGTGTGGGATGAGCCATGTCCTTACCGCCAATAAGCTCAACCCAGCGTCGGATCGTTGATGTCAACGATCTGTATACTAATTCTAGGCAGTAGAATAAATCCCGTCTTTTTCGGCGTATTTGAACAGCAGCCATTTTGTGAGGTAGTTAACAACTCAACGTGGGGCGTTTACTTTATTTTATCGTTTAAAGGTGCAGAAAGTCTTATCCTGTATGTTTTCTTTAAATCATTACTAGAGCCCGTAATAAATAATATATTCCAGGACCTGTCTTAACGTGACTGGAATCGTAGTTCAATTAAATAACGCCTTTATATCCCGAAATACAACCCGTCTGCCGTGTTGTCCGCTCATTGTTGTGATATTAGTGAAATTACGTTGGTCAATGCATCATTCGTGTGCACGGAACGTCGAATAGGTTTGTAAAAATATCAGGACATCGTCCGTCGCGTGTTACGGTGGAGCGTTGGGATATTCCGAATAACCCCCGTTCGTTGTATCAAGTGAGACAACAGCTGTTTTGCAGTTTGTTGCTATAGACAAACATAAAGCTCGTGTAAGTGGTGGTGTGAGTGCGCGAGACAGACAGAGACAATTTAACTTAGACTTAATGAAAATGATGGTATTGTGTAATATTCCATTCGTCAAATTAGATCACCCCCGTTCAGACAATTTATCCAGAACGCTGAGTGAAAAGTACGGCGAAGTTAGTCTGCCCGCAGAAACAACTGTTGGACGATTATACATAGCACCACTGTGTAAGGACAAAAATGTATTGCATGATGAATCTATAATATGGTTTAGTATTTACGAAACGACGAATGTTAAACAGGACAGAACATAGCTAACGTTGGTTGGTTGGGGGACTGGATGAGGCAGAAGCCATGGATGGGCATTTGGTAGCTCAATTACATATACTAATTTAATCCATATTACATGTTTGGCACATGGGCTCCACCGAATTGTCGAAACTGTTGGGGAGTGTTATTCCAATGTTGACAGCCTTATAGCGAATGTAAAACAAGTATTTGTGAAAACGCCATCCAGAAGGAAAAGCTTTTGGGTGTTCTACCAAGGACACTACTACCAGCGGAGCTTATTTTGAGTCGTTGGAGCACATGGTTACTGATAAATAATTTATGGAAACTCGAGTGGCAATAAGGACACATTATAACGTCAGTTACCGTGTGTACCTATGCAAGTTCTGTGTCTTGTGACTATGGTTCCTTTACCGATTAATTAGCTGTCATCTTATTTGACAGCTATTATTTATTTTACAATTGTGACAGTCATTTGTCAAAAGTTTGACAACCGAAAAGCTTCAACATGATCGCTATTTCTATCTCCATCATAGCCAGATTTGATGACATTTTTTCTGGATAACTCTTTTAAGAAGACCCGTTTATATTTCGTTACTGATGAGGGTATCCTGAAGCCGTCCCTGATAAAGTATGCATATATTATTACTAGAGTTCGTGCGAGCGCGGAGTGTAACAAGACCGTAGTGAGTTTACGAATGAAAATGTTAATATGTTCACAGAAACTATATTGCGTCGTAGTACATTATTAATTATTATTACTTATTACCAAGCGCGATTGTCACAGGGCCGACACTGTGCATGTCCTGCCCTTGACTCATTGGCCAACACAGCTCACAGCTGACTTGCATTACGAAAACTGCGCTACCAATTTTAAGACAGTCGCCGGTATTGCATCGCGTTGATACGTTTCGTTTTTACGTATTCGCCGTATGTTTAAATAACTTTATAAATATTAATAATTATTAGTTGAGGGCAGAAGTGAATAAAGTGAGGTACCTTGCCAAAGGTGAAAAGAAATAGACGGGAAGTATTTCAAACGTGGTTTGACAGTGATCCCGAGGGTTTTAGGGACATACGTATTCAAGGAAATGACCTTTTTTTGTACTGTGTGTGAACGCATTATAAATTCTTCAGATCAAACTAAAGTAACAAGACATCTAAAAAGCCATGCGCCGTCCAGCGCCGACGACTCCGTATTTTTCTATGAACTTACAGAAGCGTTTATTGCAAGCAATATTCCATTAAACAAACTAGAGAACCCCACGTTACGTACGTTTTGAGAAAAATATATGGACCGAAAAATTCATCATGAAAGTACGTTAAGACTTGCATATGTCGATCGTTGTTTACAACAATGTAGTGACATCAATACGCGAAGACATTGCGGACAATTTCGTATATTTTATTATAAACGAAGCTACGGATGCTTGCAGGCGTTCGGTAGCTAATTTTTTAATTGGTGCGTTAAAAAGTGACACTGCTAGTGACAGCCACCTACTAGCTTCTAAGGTTCTGGATAAAACTAATCACGAAACGATCGTAAATTGTGTTAATGACTGTTTTAATTATATATGGGAACCTTGTCCCAACACTGACATTTGTCGGGTTAGTGTTGCCATTGTTACGTGTTATCTTAATTTATATAGGTATTTTATCCTTGACTTAACCGTACTATTTGGTAAAAATAGTACTATGTTGCTACATAATTTATGTAAACATATTAATATTTTCATTTGTTAACTGACTACGGTCCTGTTACACTCCGGGCTCTCTCGAACTCTAATTATTACCGTCCGGATTCTAATCATTAATGCATGTCCATAATATATTTTTTCCTTTTTTTTTTTTAACTATTCCAGAATAGTTGGAAGATTGGTTTCATTTTTTCTAAGGACAGTTGGAACCTATTGAGGTTTTTCAAGGAAAATTCGGACACCCCCTTAATTTTTGGACCGAGTATATTTCGAATCGCGCAACCGAGCAATACCCGCAGACAAGTGTTTTTTATATGTCATAATGAACCACTGTAGCCAACATATGTTGAAAAAAAAAGGTCTGACGGATACGAATATGCTAATGAGCGTATAAATTAATATGTTGCTCGCATGCATATGCATGCATATGATGGAGCCGCCCCTGGTAAAGTACGCATCTATTATTAACCTCCGAACTCTAATCATTACATATTGAACATACATGGTTGGAAACTCCAAGATTTCAAAGCTGAGCATTAAAAGATAGAAAAGAATAAACTCTTCAAGTAAAGGGAACTGACAGAGAAATATTATATCCATAGTTGCCAGACTGATATGTCATTTTATAACTTTTATGAGCGTTATTCTTTGTCTTTCGTGATAGGGTAGGAATAACATATGTATGCGGGACGCCACGCCCATAAATTATAATGCGCACGTGTGAATTGAATTATTACATCGTTATTGGTCTATTGCGAGAATTCTATGGGTACGCAATATCTCGAGAAATTGTTTGGGTTGGTATTTTAGGCGATTCCATCGTTGGACCATTTTTTATAAACGGTTCCTTAAATGCCAACAAATATTTAACAAATAAAACAAACTATTTACGAACATGAACAGAATTGTACAAGCCCTAAATAATATTTCCTCTGAAGTGTTAAAACTAGTGTTGTAAGAATGCGTATTAAAAATTCCGTTCAATCCGAATATCAAACTATTACGTATTAATCCGAATAGTTGCCAGCCGCAATACGGAATCGAAATTATTAGGAACGCTGTTAAATGCCGGAATATGGCGTGGATATCGTATCCGACGAAGTCTCGGACGAAGTAAAAATAATACGTAATAATACGACATAGTACGATGATACGAACACGAACGAGGTCCGAGAGAATACGGAATTATTACGGATTATGATGCAATGCCGTGCCGTGTGCCGTGACATTGCATATAGAAGGTTCTATCCGTATTCCGTAAGCCAAGAAAAGCAAAGCACGTATGAAAATTAATACGTATTAGTGAATTCATCCGAATACCCTTTTTGGTACTATTAGGTAAGTATTATCCGAATATTAAAATCATCCGAATATTTACAACACTAGTTAGAACGCGTAAGAACTGAGTTTTACGATAAACTAGGTTTTTGCGAAGCACAAAGGGGCGACATTTTTGACCACTTATTTAATGGGCCTTTTTTCTTTCTTTCGTCTTATAACCGGGTTGATTTATATTTTAATTTTTTTATTTTATATAGAAGTTCAATTTTATTTTCTTGAAGACCGGTTAGTTAAGGAATACAAAAATTTGAAAATAAATACAATTATGTTCGTACACTTCTTTTAAGTGTATGGGATAATTGAAAAGTCAGAATTACATAAGAATTTCGTAGAACAGCTAAGTCGATGTACACATCCATAGCTGCGAAAAGTACTGAGTTCCACTCAAATTCGGCGATAGGCCGTGTCAACTACCCCTCTCCATTTTATATTACGCGCAAGTCTCATACGTTTCTAATACGTGCACAAGCGTGAAACAATGTGGCATCTAACTGTCTTTGTCTGTCCTTACTGGTGTCTTTTGACTTATTCTCTTCTACACATGTATCGCCAATATGTAAAGGTGCAATTTCCTAGGGTGTATGTGTTTTTACATAGATATTTCTGTGTAATCCTCAGTTTACAAGATAATCGATTATCCCGAATCTATTTTCTTATTTTTTTGCTAAAAATAGTTGGAAGATTTATTTAATTTTTTCTAACCTATTGAGGTTTTTCAAGGAAAATTCGGACACCCCCTTAATTTTTGGACGGAGTGTATTTCGAATCGCGCAACCGAGCAGTACCCGCGGACAAGTGTTTTTTTATGTGTCATAATTAACCACTGTAGCCAACATATGTTGAAAAAAAAAAAGGTCTAACGGATACGAATATGCTAATGAGCGTATAAATTAATATGTTGCTCGCATGCATATGCATTCGGGCCGCGACCTGCCGAGTTCTCGGCGCGAAACAATGACCGCCACGCCGAGAACTCACTTGCGCGAGTGCATATACATAATTTTTCTTTCTCTCGCGCGACTCAGTCAAGTCTAAAGATCGTTAGATAATGCCTGAAATTAACACCGACAACCAGAAGTGACTCGTGTCGCCGTCTCTTTCGCTTGCGTGCGGAATTCGCCTGGCCCGACGAGGACGGAGCGCGCGAATATGGAGCATTGTTCGGGTTTTTCAGCATTCGCCGTATTTTTTATATTTACCGGCGTCCCGCTTTGGTGGTTGCCATAGTTACCGGCCTGTAAACGCAAATAACAGTGTCTTGTTTCGGAACTGAGTTAAATCGCGCCGACTATTATTGGCCGGCTACTAAAAAAGGTCCACTATTTCTCTTTAGATTTTAGGAATCCAGACTTCTTGACTTCTGGTTAAAATTTAACACATAAATGCCTTGGAAATAAGAAAATTGATCACTAATATCCAGACTTCGGACACACTTGAACAGTTCTTAAAGTAAATATCATATATGTTCATCGGATGTAAACACTATACTTTAATTAGTTACAATATTGTTGCGTGTTTCTCTTTAAATGATCACTCTTTCAATTCCAAACACGTTTATTAAAACTCTACACTCTCCGACTTACTGTAACATCAAACACAACTATTACAACAACATTAATCATAGAAAAAACAAGAAAAAACACAATACTAACACTAGTGTAAACTAAAACTTAATATATAAACTAAAAACTTAAAAATCATTCACAACATTTTACAAAATATTTAATATATTTGGTACTTTGGTAATTTGTAATATAAGTGGTAGAAATGCAATACAAAGTATGTATTGCATTTCTGCGTAATTCTAAATACCGCGGTGAATTTCTAACTGGGCGGATTGAGGCGATGGGTACAGGAATACCCATACTAGGAAGTTCAGGTGTTCTAACATACAAAGTGTGTAAATTAAGGTAATGAGACTGGCAACGTAGCACCCGATCTACCAACAATGTGGAGACGGGACTTGGAAGGGCTGTAGGTTAACATGTAATGCTCCTTCAGTACAAGTTTGAACTTGTTAGAGTCATTTGTTTGTTTTTTGTCACTGTTTCCGTAAACTGTTTTTTTTTTCTAGTGCGTTTTAAAAATGAGTGACATTAATTTTGAGCAACGGTGTGCTATCAGGTTTTGCTTCAGACTTGGACACAGCGCAACGGATTATTTTGCAAAACTTCAACACGCCTACGGAGACAGTGTTTTTTCAAGAGCCCAGGATTTTCGGTGGTTTAAGGCATTCTCAGAATGAAGGGAGTCGATTGAAAATGAACCACGCAGCGGAACGCCTTTATCTTCCTATGAAAGAACCTATGAAAATGTCAATAGAATACGGGACCTTGTGTGTTCAGATCGTCGGTTGACGACAAGAATGTTCGGGAAGAGTTACATTTGAATCACACCACTGTTCCTCAGATTTTGACAAACAAATTGGGGATGAGAAAAATCTGCGCAAACATGGTTACAAAAAACCTTTCGCAGGAACAAAAGGACGTCAGGACAGAAAGGTGTCTTGATTTGTTGAAATCGATTGAAAATGATCCCTATTTTATGGAACGTGTCAATGAAAAACTTCAAGAACCATGCGCGTGAGATCAAACATTAAGAGCAACTTGATGTTGTTAAAAAAAGAGAAAACTTCTTTATCAGATTAAAAAAAGTAAAACTGCTTTGAAGTGCGCTTGATTTTTATAGGCTTCTACTGTAATATAAATTAAATACAAAAAAAGGTGGGTACAACTGAACAAATCAAAGAAATCCTGGAGTGGGTACTGGAATCTTCGGCGTAGAAACAAAAAACTGGACGTGTTTAACGAAACACCAAACTACTACAGTTTTCCCGACGCGCTTTTCGCCAACTAAGTTGGCATCTTCAGGATAAGATTAAAGGGTTGCTCATTAGTTTATGTTTTTTGATAAGTTTATTTTGAGGGGGGGGGGGGGGGGGGGGGGGGGGGGGGGGTTGTTTTGGAAAAAAAAAATTTTTTAAATAAAAAAAAAATTTTTTTTATTAAACCCCCCCCCCCCCCCCCCCCCCCCCCCCCCCGCCGGGCCGGCGGGTCGTTAATACGTCCTAACTCCGTCAATTTTTCAATTTCACTTTGCCCTTCTTAATATTAATTTATCTAACAAAATATGAAAATAAAACATAATTAAATATTAGTTAGATTTTAAGTTTAGAAGTTTTAATCTTCTCCTGAAGATGCGACTTAGTTGGCGAAACTCGCATCGAGTTGTAATAGTTTGGTGGAAAACGTTCAAATCAAAGAAAAATATAAAATTGTACCTATATATTTCAAAAAATGTTTGTACCAATTTTGTATGATGAAAATAATTCCCAATTATTTGTTGGCAATTATCAGCACGAAACATTAAAATTTAAAGCCTTTTGAATTTAAAAATGTTTTCTGACAAATTCTTTGGAGTATGGTAAGATGTGAGTTCATTTTCTAGTATGAAGAAAAGCATGAAGGCCTTTTCTCACAAATCCTTTATTTTTTATTATACTACCGGTTTCAGTCAGTAGTTGACCATCTTCAGGCAACAAAAGTTACAATAGGCTACAATAATTAATGGTTGGAGTTAATGCATGTAATATTTGGTATTAGTTTTTTTTTATAATTAATTATTTTAACGGAATATTTCTCTATTTATTAGGGGACCTATTTTAGTTTTACCTTCTTAGTTATTAGAATTCAAATATTTATTTTTACTTACATTATGACTGAAATTTTAACTTTTGATGTTCTGTCAAAATTCTTATAGTAGATGTATCTATTTTTTCAGTTTTGTTAGTTACACTTCTTGGTCTTATATTCTTTATTCTAACGTAGATAGATTGCTCCAACTGCTTAATTGTTTTGTTTGGTAATTTCTGACAAATGTTTTTTTTTTCATGAATTAGACGTATTTCATGATATTAACCGTTTCAAAGGGTTATTATGCTTGATCCCTCAATAAAAGAGGTTCTAGTTACATAGTATGCGCTTCCTCGTCTAGTTGGTAATGCAGACATTACATCTTATAATACCTAGGCAGATTTTATTACACCTGTGGCATATAATTATTATTTATACTCTGCCTACAATTGTAAGTACGGTAATCACATTGTAATTATTACCTTACAAGACCAGAAGAGGATGTTATAAATCAAAATATACTCTCATCATCATAAGAATTTGCTACAAACCTCGACAACCAACAGTTTCGCTGTTCATACTTGGAAATTTTATCTTGGTATGCTTTCAACGTTATTCGCTGAAGGTAGATAATTTCGAATATCATTACGGTGTTCATTTTGTTTAAAGAAACTATTCACACGATGCATCACAGGAACTTAATTACTTTATACCTACATAATCCATACTTTATACCTACCCAATCATCATAAATATGCCCCAACCTGAAAAAGACAAGCACCTTCAACTCTTTAATAAAATTTGGATTAAAGGAATCTACCCAGACAAATGGAGACAAGCAATACTAATCCCTATCCTCAAACCAGGTAAGGACTCTAAGGACCCATCCAGTTACCGACCAATTTCCATCAAATGCTGTCTCAGTCAGGTGATGGAGAAATTAACTGACCTGGTATCTAGAGAAAAATAAAATAATTTGCTTGTTGACTGCCAAATTGGTTTCCGAAAACACAGATCACCACAAGATCATCTAGTCTTCTTGAAAAATTATATACAAAATAGTTTTTCTAATAGGTGTCAAAAAGCTGCATGAATGGGGTATAATTAGAAAACAAAAATTTACACTAAGTTTTATTACTAAAAGTGACATTAGTCACAGCTGACTTTTATTAAGTTTTATATTTTATATACTTAGTCTATTTAGTTTATACACTAGCTGTTAGTGAAGAATTGTATGGAATGACATTAAAAATTCTAGATGTCAAACGAATTTTCTAGAACATGTAAAAACTATAAATAGTGGTGTTGTTGCTAGGATAGAGTTAGTTGTGATTTGGATGCTATATGGTTAAGATCGACGAGTTGTAAAGTGTTAATAAAAGTGTTTTAAATTGAAGAAGTGAATCATTTGGAGAGAAATACGTAACAATATTATAAATATCTATTGGTATATAGTCTAAAATATTTTTAATTTTAATTTTTTTTGTGCCTATGTCATTATTGAATATATACACAACATTTGACCCTCACTGTATACGTAATAATTACATTTAATATACCTGCCTGAATATCGAATACCTAACACAATCAAAAATGTGTTCATCGGCCGAATTGTATTTTTACAATGGCAAAATCTATTGTAACCGAATGTATTTGTGCGTGCGAACCACATATGTGTTAAATACAAATAGATAACATTTAAAATTTAATTCAGGTCGAGTGAACGCCGTTTCGCAGGTTAAACAAAAATATCGGGATCTATTATTTTTGAAACTTTATTAATTTACCCCCAACGAAAAACATCAAATGGGCACAATGGATTTCTGATCGGGTGAATCGCAATGCAATTTGTAGATGCGCCTTTGTTGTAGTTACAAAGAACCGCTATCGCGGATAAAACAGGCGCCAGTGAAATTTTAGTTTTTTACTCCAATAAATTTTGTTAACAGGATATTGATTGATCGTTACCAAAATGCATTTTATATATCAATACATTTATACAATGTGTAATAAATTAAATTATTTTATCCACAATCATTTCATGACGTAGCTATGTTTTCTTTCATTTGAACTATGTAAGTTTATTTCAGTAAACCGAAAGTTATAAACAGAAATCATGCATATTCATAAAAAAAAATATTGATATTAACATTTACATTTATATTGATGCTAAAGTCCCTTGATTTGTTAAATTTACCTTCTAACAGGGAAAATCCTTCATCAATAATGGTGAACCTACGCGAAACGAATGATTCTTTATCTTGTTAGAGTCATCAGTTGTTCTTTGTGACTGTTTTCGTAAACCGGTTTGTCTAGTGCGTTTTAAAAATGAGTGACATTAATTTAGAGCAACGGTGTGCCATCAAGTTTTGCTTGAGACTTGGACACAGCGCAACGGACACTTTTGCAACACTTCAACACGCCTACGGAGACAGTGTTTCTTCAAGGGCCCAGGTTTTTGGGTGGTTTAAGGCATTCTCAGAAGGAAGAGAGTCGATTGAAGATGAACCACGTAGTGGAAGGCCTTGGGACCATTGAAAACATTCAAACAGCTGTAACCGACCAGCCGAAGGCTATTCCAGTATATTATTTCCAGCACTGCTATGAGGAATGGAAGAACCGTCTCCAGCGCTGTGTGGCTTCCCAAGGAAATTTTGTGGAGACAATACTAAATTGTAATTCTATTCATAAAATAATAATAAAAAAAAATCTGTCTTATTACTTAATTTATACACCTTTACCTACCTTTTTACATACTTTTACATTACTTTAACCATCAAATTCTCCTCATCCGAAGCCTTTGTCAAGAATTATTCAATATGTTCTTTCTCTAAAACAGCTGCTTTCTTCAGTTCGTATCCTATTTCGGTTCACTTTTCAAATGAGCAGTCAGCAATCAAATTATTTTTACCAAAGGTAAAAACTGAAAGTACGATTGGGTTTAGGAGACGTCCTTGAGGGACACCATTTGTGGTTGGGTTGGTTCTTGATTTAACGCATTTTGTTATGTAGTTTAACCCTCTTCATCTAATTACTACAGAGCTCCTTTGAAATGCAATATGATTAATTTAATTTCTAAATTAATTCACTACATCAACAGACACGACGAGTCATATTATCAGTACAACTTACGATTATATAACGTTTCAAAAATTCTACCTTGCTAACATTGTTCAAAAAATTAGACTCATTACTTTAACCATCAAAAACTCCTCATCGGAACCCTTTGTCAAGAATTCTTCAATATGTTTTCTCTAGAAAACTATTGCTTCCTTCAATTTGTATCCTTTTGAAATGAGCGATCAGCTTACCAAATGATTGTTACGAAAGGTAAAAACTGAAAATACGATTGGGATTAGGGGACAATCTCGTCCCTCTCGTAGACGTCCTTGAGGGACATCATTTGTGGTTGGGTTGATTCTTGATTTAACGCATTTTATTATGTAATTTAACCCCTTAATCTAGTTACTTGTGAGCTACTTTAAAAGGCAATATGGAAATAATGGTTTTAGGTACTTGATGGCGAGAAATTGTGAAAAAAAATTAGTTGCAACAATTAGCAACACTACTTTATCAAACGGTTAATTTTATAGAAGCTGTCTATGTAGATGCAAATTTAGGAATCCAACTAAAAACCAATTTTGGCCCATTTCTACCTAAAATAAAATTGCATTGTGAACTTAACATAATTTTCTCTTGCGCAATACGACGCAATCAGCGGGCGGTAAGCCCGTAAACTTTGGAATATTGACAGGGTGACATTTTTATTACAGCCCTTGGACGACAATGTACCTATGTCCTTCGTTTTTGTTCCATTATTAAAACAACCGCCTCGTCTCCACTGTTTGTTGGCGTTTCAAATACGAGATAATTTAGAGTCTTGCTGGATACGTACCTGTTAAATGTGTCTTTTGTGCAGGTAGAAGCATTTACCTTACTTAAAATAATTAGAATTTATGTCATTTGGTAACATTTTTCATCTTCAGTCATTCATTCATTCTAATTTCATTTTGAGTGGATAAGAAAATTATTTAACATGATTATTTCTGAATTAATCTTAGGTTAAATGGAGTACCAATCAACTGGCACACATACAGAAACTAAATCTTAAACTGTCATTCGTTATTTCTGTTTCAGTCAAAGGCTACTTTAAAGAAGTAAAAAAAAAATGTAAATCAAAAGTACGTATGGATTTAGTTGCAGCGAAAATGGTAAATAATAAAACTCGAAAACGATTACTCTTACCAACTTCAACTAGGCACTTACATATGTATGTAAAAAAAAAGTAAGGGAAACTCTCTAATTATATCCACATCTACGTAGTGGCGTGTATTCATGAACAACTTTTTAATGTTATAGGCTAAATAGGCCTAAAACGTTCCAAAAATTCGAGATTTTAAGTTTCCAAAAAAAAATTATCTGTCTAACAGTTTGTTGGTCTGTTTGTCTTTCTCCTGCCTTCCCTCTTTCTTGGGCCACTGAGGTCAATGAAGTTAATGAGGTCATTGGGCTCACTGTACTCATGTGAATCAATGTCATCATTGGAGCAATGAGCTCATTGAGGTCATGAGATCATTGGGGTTATGAGGTCTTTGGGGTCATTGGGATCATTGGATCATGGCATCATTGGGATCAATGAGATCCTTGGGGTCAATGGGATCGTTGGAGTCATGAGCTCATTGGGGTCAATGGGTCACTGGAACCTCGGATAATCAGGGTTTCAGGATCATTGAAGTCATAGGCCCATTGCGGTTAATAGGGTTATTGGAATCTTGGGATCATAGGGGCCATGTGCTCATTGGAGTTATGAGATCATTAGGTTCAGTGGGGTGGGGTCATGGGATCAATGAGGTCAATGGAACCATTGAGGTCATAGGATCATTGTGATCATTGTGATCATTTTCATCTGTGTCGACTGCAGTATATACAACCATAATTATATATCGATAATTTATTTGCCAATTCTGGAAAAATAATAATTAAACTAATTCTATTTCGTTGAAAACTGTGGTATTATAAAAGGCAGGGCGTGTGGAGGTTAGGCCTACCAATAGAGGAATATGTTCATGTAACATTATGTATGTACATATTTTATAAAATACTATATTATTTGTTTTAAATCAATCTATAAATTATGTACATGCAATAACAGGCAATTATGTAGAAATACATAATTTATTATCTTCCATAATTATCTTCCATAACTCCATTATTGTAAATTTAAGAAAAACGGTAAAATTGCCGAATAATGTGGTGCATATTTGTCATTTATTTTTAATCATACAGGGTGCCCTATTTCACGAAATCGCTACACAATTTCCTTATCTTAAATTGGACACTCTACATATTTGTACATTTTTGGATAGTCCACTAAATTTTAGGTCGAATTTGGTACCTAAATGATACCTAAAACCCACCATTTTGGAGCTATTCAACTGTTTTTGAAAAAATATTACGATAACAGCACTCTAAATACTTATCACCCTGTATAATAAGCAAATATTAGCACCCTGTATAATAAGAAATTTTACAAATATGCACCACATTATTTTGGGCGACTTTTGAGACATTTTTTTTCTTACATTTACAATAACGGAGTTATGGAACAAACCGCTATAGGTAGAAAACCCTGTATATACCGAAGCTCATTCAATTAATTGAAAAGTTGCGTAAATTTCATTCAAACTTATTTAGATAAATAGCCAAAGTGAGAATACAACTATTTTTTTGGAGAGATTCGGGCTTTTATTTTCTATGGGGGAAAATTGAAGTAGTGATTAGCGGTTATTTAGTAATTTATTCAGAGATTATACCTCTACGCCAGTCAATAGAGCTCGAAAAGGGGTGAGTTTATGACACGATTGATACCTGAAATCCGACTACGGGATACTTTTAAGTTCAGTCCTTAGATGAAAACGTATATGAATTGGACTAGGAAATAGTTGCACTTTTTTTTTTAATAACAAATTAATGAACAAAAATTAGTTTTTTCAGTTTTTTGTTGAATTTGCTGGTCGCTGCCGCCGCTTCCCCTTGCTCCCCCGCCACCTCTACCTCGCTCGGCTGTCAGCGCGCCGCCGAACATTTTGCGCGGTGTTCAGAGGCGTTTTACACCAATTGATGGCATTTAAATGAAACAAAGTAAATGGACGAATTGTAATTTACACTCTGTAGTTTCCGAATCCGTCGAGAAAATGTTATTTAATCTATCGCTCGGCGTGTTATGGAATATTCAAAATACGATGTAAAAAACTTTATTCGACTATTGTGCAAAAACTATTCATCGGACATAATCCAGTTTTTGCACGCCCATTCTTCGTGATATTACCTACATTTTCCCACAAGATTGACTCTTCTAATGCAAAAAATACTCGAATTACGAATTTATTAAGAAAAGGTAATTTTTTGCATTTTTTCCGAGTTTTGTCAGTGAAAAATGTACCGATTGACTTGATTTTTTTTTTCATTTTAAAGGTTTTTGAATTATCTACAACTTTTCGTTGGATTTTATTTAATTGGATGCAATGTGATTGCTTCAATAGCTTTTCTTCTATAAGCAAAAAACTGAAAGAACTCCATTTTTTTTCACTAATTTATTAAAAAAAAAAGTGCAACTATTTCCTAGTCCAATTCATATACGTTTTCATCTAAGGACTGAACTTAAAAGTATCCCGTAGTCGGATTTCAGGTATCAATCGTGTCATGTCAAAAAGCTCTATTGACTGGCCTACTCGGGCAAAACAACACTAAAACGTTGACACCCTGTAATTTGACCTTAGGAACCTGCTACTTCAATAAGTACCATTACTTATAAATCACCCTGTAAATATGACCAGAGATGTGATGAGTGAGGACTTATAATTGTTATTCAAAAAGGTAGAAAACCGTGAGTAAGACACTATTTCCGAATCACCCCGTATAAGTACCCGACTGGCCTTACGAGGTTTCCTCTCATTTTATTCGTTCTGCAAACTCCATTTTACAAGTCGGTTTACCAATGTGTTAATTCGCCTAACTTGATTTTACGAGTTAAGTACGTCAGTTGTTTTAAGTGGCAGTTGTTTCGCGTGAACAAGCATTTGTTTGCGCTCTCGATCGGTAATTCGCGTGCCCCATAATGTTGCCCCGTTTAACGTTACAACCCCGAGGCTCACGAACATTGCTCCGAAACACGCCAGGATTATTAGGAATTTTTATATAATTTATAATTTCCAAGACAGATCGCGCGCTTAACGTCGAACAGATCCCGAAGATAGCGTATTTTATCCAGCCAACGACTTGTCTTAATCACTGTTTAATCTGGGGCGGAATTGCTCGAGTATAACGGAGAATAATATTTAATTAGGTAGATTATCAGGAAGGAATTGGGTTTCGACACAAATAGGGGTCCTTTCCAGCGGTTGTCGTTTTATCGAAACAACGTTAAATATACACGGTGGAGACTTTAACTGGAATATATTCGCTAGCGGGGTGGTGAATGATTTTTCAAAAAAATTCCCGAGAAATTTCCCGAGACAACTTTTAAATGTATTTACCTACATTTTGCAAGTAATGTGAAAAATATAGCCCTTCAGGGGTGGCTGAAACCACCCTCGACATGATTTTTTTCAAATGCAACCCCATGGCTTGTGACCCCTCATTGTAAAGCTGGTGGAAAGAGGAACCCAACGCACTGATCAAATTTTAATTTTTAGTATGTTTGTAGGGTTGCATACAATTAAAACAATTTAAAAATTAAATTTATTTTCAACGTAACAATTGTTCAAAATGTGCACCATTCACTTGTTGGCAGCATCCCAGTCTGTGGTAGGTTTCGTCCCTTACATTATGCAACATTTGCGGTGTTATTTTTCCGATTTCCTCTCTTATCCTTTCCTGCAGATCTGCTATGTTGTTGGGTTTCTGAATGTAAACCCTACTTTTAATATGTCCCCACAAAAAGAAATCCAGTGGCGTAAGATCTGGAGATCTTGCTGGCCACTCAATATTACCTCGCCTCCCAATCCACCTACCGGGAAAATCTGTCCAGATACTGACGAACAATGGCAGCATAGTGTGGTGGGGCCCCATCTTGCTGAAACCATAACCTCTCGTCGGTCAAGTTAGGGTTTAAGGGGTTTGGAAATAAATGGCATAGCACTGGCATTAGTTCGTGCTGGAGTAAACGCAAGTATCTTGCTCCATTAAGAGTGTCATCAAAGAAAAATGGTCCTACAATTCTATCTTGTATTATTCTGGCCCACACATTAGTTTTCTGTGGACGCTGAGTATGAAGTTCCCTCATCCAATGGGGGTTCTCTTCAGCCCAGTAACGACAATTTTGGCGATTTACGTGCCCATTTAATGTAAAAGTAGCCTCGTCAGAGAAAACTATCCACTCTAAAGATAACTAGTTTTGATCAATACAAGTCATCAATAAATCGCAAAATTCCATTCGTCGATCTGGATCATCTTCAAGTAGCTCTTGAATAGCTTGCATTTTATATGGGCGTTTTTTCTCATATTTAAGTATTTTTAAAACTGTTTTGTGTTTAAGATTACTATCATGGGCCAGTTGACGGGCTGGAGTGATTGGATTTTCTTCTAGAGCAAGCAACAAATTCAACTTCGTGTCATCATCAACAACAGCCTGCCTCTTACTCGGTACTTTCCTGACATGACCCATCTCTCGATATTGTGCCTCAATTTTACTAATGGTACCTTGATTTAGTGGTGGCAAGTCAGGATGCGTTTCTCGAAACAAGCGAACAACTTTGCATTGAGTTCGCGCCCTATCACCATATCCTATCATCATCAAAATTTCGATTTTTAGTGATTCAGTTAAATAAGACATTTTCACCAATTTGAAATAACACTTCGTTTCAAACTCTCAATACAGCATACAAACTAAATTACTCTTTGCAGCCGTGTAAAAACACTAATTATTTGTTGCAAACACTAACAAAAAAATTGCTTGGAATTTTTTTGTGAGGACATATGAAAAGTAAGGTTTACATTCCAAAACTAAACAACACACATTTTGAGTACGAAATTGTTGCGTTAAAAATAAATTAAACTATAAAATTACGTTTTAATTGTATGCAACCCTACAAACATACTAAAAATTAAAATTTGATCAGTGCGTTGGGTTCCTCTTTCCACCAGCTTTTCAATGAGGGGTCACAAGCCATAGGGTTGCATTTGAAAAAATCATGTCGAGGGTGGTTTCAGCCACCCCTGAAGGGCCATATTTTTCACATTACTTGCAAAATGTAGGTAAATACATTTAAAAGTTGACGTGTCTCGGGAATTTTTTTGAAAAATCATTCACCACCCCGCTAGCGAATATATTCCAGTTAAAGTCTCCACCGTGTATAGTAATTTCCCTTAATTCGTTTCATTTGGACAGCCAGCTATGGATTAAACCGTTTTCCGCTATAATTACACAAGGCAAAAAAGATATAATTAGACAAAGCAAAAGAGCAAGATGTGAGTATGATTTTGCTTTAATTTGGATTTTGGATATGAGTTTAGTTTATCGCCTATGGTTTTCCCCTAGCACAGTGGGGCCAATTACCAAAAACCTGGCCAAAACCCTCCAAAAAAAGTTTCTACTTTTGAATTTTTTATTGTTGAATTGACAATAGGGACCCTTGTAGTTTATGTATTCACTACTATTAGTCCTTTATTGCTTGTATAGACTCCCATAAAGCATTCGAAAACTCGCTATTTCTGAAGCCGTACGCATTCTGTACTTGTAAAGAAAACAAACCCAAGTGGTTCAATAGTTGAGTAATCTTAAAAATACGACAAATTTAAATAAAACCAAATGGATTCCACTTCTGAAGGTGAGTTGAAAATAATTATATTTTGTGTAATCTATATTATTAAATCGGACAATTATAAGAGAATAATCATGGAATGAAACTTTTACACAATAAAGCAGACAAAAATCTCATGTATTTGTTGGTTAAGTCCGTGGCACCGCGCGACACCGCCATAAAACTCAATGGGAATTGTATATCAGACTATAACTTATTATATAGAACAAATTTCAGCTGCACCTAGCTGCTTCCCTGCGTTTTTTGAATTTTTTTCGGAAATAGCGTCTGTATAGTGTGGGTTGTACTATGCGATAAATGTTGAAAAACTCAATCATATGTAAGTCCCTAGAGTACATTAGGCCTGAATATTATAGAAAATATTCAAAGACGCAAGTTTCACCATTTCAATATTTTTAAATTTTTCGCATCTCTCCAGATTTCTAATTTTGTTTTTTCAATATGTATTTTTATGTACTTACTCATCTGATATTAATAATGATTATTATTAACAGATTGCAATGATTTTTTGTAGATACTAATACTTCACACGACATTTCCATCACAAGAAAAGAAATATTTAACTTAATGAAAGATAATATGGCTGAGAATCCGCTACTAAAAATTGAAAATAATCTTTTCTCAAGAAGTGGGTCAAAATATTGTATACCGAATGACCTTAAAAGATATATTACTTCCTTAATTTCTAGGGTTAGAGGCAAATGATATTCAGCTAATCGAACAGGAAAATTTTTGAAGAAAATGAAGAATGGTTAAATTGCCGCCTTGAAATTTTCCGCCGTATTGGACTCGCCATCGGAATTTTCAAATTCCGATACCGAATTCGTAATCAGCGGCACCGAAAACCCCCCGAGTAACAAAATTCAGAGCAGTTGCTTGACTTTCTGTTGATTTTCCATGTGCGCACGCTCGGTATCTCTCCGCATTTTGAAATTTTGTAAATCTGATAACGGATTTGTAATCAGCGGCCTCAATAACCTCCCAAGTAAAGATTTTCAGATCGATTGATACACTTTTTGACTTTTGACCAGGTTTTTGGGATTTGGCCCCACTGTGCCTAGGTGCGAAAAATCCCTAGAAACCATATATCATGCAGATATGTGTAGCGCATGGAAAAGTCACCAAGCATCTCAAACCCTATAACCCTATGGGATGGGGGGTCTGCGGAGGGATATACCCAGACTCCATAACCTCATAATCATATAAACTCAAACCTAGTAGCCTCATACCCCGGGATCTGTAGATCTGAGTACTAAAAACCATGTATGTCGAAAATCGGGGAGCATAAATGACCTCAAATTCAAGTATTCCGTAACACAATAGACAAATACCCCATAAACCACAAAAGTCTGATGAAACATAGATTTTATGTATCAGACATCTAGTACAACTCACTGTCAGATACCTCGTGTAACCTCATAATCTGGATAACCCGAGAATATCATGACCCCATAACTTGGGATGAGCGTATAACCAAAAAGTCTGAGCAAAACTAGATCTTCTGTATCAAACTACTAAAACTGTAGATCTCTCTGTTAGCAGGCTTCCACGCCCCCATAACCTCACAATCTCATAATCACAAAACAGTATAATCCCATATCTCAAGTCCTGCGAGTAAGTATAACACCCACAAAACCCAGGTTTTTATACATTATGCTTATGTAACCCATAACATGTAACCCTAGGTAGAATTAACAAGGGTAGCCCAACTTATGGAGTTACATAAGCCAGGTGGTACTGAGTTATAAGATTCTTGACGTCTGAAGCATAAAATCCATGTTTCCTCATGGTTTTACGGGTTAAACTTACTCGTAGACCCAGGGCTTTGAGGGTAAGGGGTTTTTGTGGTTATGGGGTTATTGGGTTGTCTGAATTTGACGTCATTTGCTCACCAAGATACGTGGTTTGTAGTGCCCAAATCTTGGGGTATGGTGTTGCTGAGGTATTACAAAAATATAACGAAAGAGTTTTACTTTTATGTGAATCCAAGAATATTGAAATTTTTCGGATGTGGTTTGAATTCTCTAGATACGAAATATTATATTTATTTGTAATAAGAAACATAAATAAAAAAATGAAAATTGGCCTATCAGCCAATTTCTAGTACTGACAATGCAATTTCAGCGTGGGATTTCACTTTGGGGCCCACAAATCCCCCTGGTTATGTGTTTGTCATCGTAATAGCCTCAAATTCCCTTTTTTTTTTACGAATCAAAGGTCGTTTTTGTTTTTTTTTTTTGAGGTTATGGTGCACCCAAATGGATGGAGGCCAATTTTCACTGTGGTTTCAGTTTTACTAGTCCAAAACATTTATGAATAGCTGGGCCCATTGATTTGTTTTCCTTTATCGAGGTCCATTACCGAAGACGGCTGATTTTGAGCCTTTTTTGAGGTTAGACAAAAACTGGAGGGTGATGGGCCAATTATGAGTACGGGATCGGAATCAGCAAGCAAAAATACATGGAGACACATGGGTGGGGTCTCTGGAAAAGTACCTTTTATTTGTGGGCCGGTGTTATACATGGTATCATTGTAAATCACAATTCTGAATCCCTTTATATGAACAGAACGAACGGGAACAAATAAAATGTGACGTGTTTAGAGTTACTTAATTTTGCGCATTACTGCATAACATGCATACATAATAAATTGCGTGATTTTGTGCATTTATTCTCACTTTGACCTTACATTTTTTCGCTTCAAGTTAATTACATGGGTAACGAAGAAAATTATAACACAGCGTACGTTCAGATAAACTTAATTAAAATTTTTGTCGATTAGCAACTATGAAGAATAACCATTTTACAAATTCCAGTTTCATAGTTGTACTATTTACTTTCACATCTACATCTAGTAGAGTGGAAGTAGTGTTCATGAAAATTTTATTAAAAATTTTAATTGGTTAAATAGGCTTAAAATACGTTGAAATGTCGAGATTTTTTAAAGTTTAATGAGAAAGAAAATTCTGTCGGTCTATCGGTCTGTCGGTTTGACGGTCAGTCAGTCTGCCTCTCTATCTGTCGGTCTGTTAACACTTTTTGTGTGCACGATATCTCGAGAATACTTTGAGATATCAACTAGAAATTTAAAACTCATGTATCATGACGAGATCTGAAGCTGATTAGAATTTGCGCTTCATCGGTTAAGGGGGTTGGGGTTAATAACACTTATGATTAGTTAATGTGATTATGATAAATTATGATGAATTATGATAAAGTTAATTAGCGATAAATGGGGTTAACTTAACTTAATCTTTGTCTGCACGTATTATATTTTAGTAGGGGGCTTATATTTTTATGTAAATTTAGATTTATATTTATGTGACGTGTCGTTTTATAAGTTTTCGAGGTAGATTCATTAAAATATCACGTCAATAAGCATATTTTATGATATTTAATACTATGCTCATTTCCAGTACAATAATTATGACCTGTTTGATGTAGGTTATAAAAGTTATATGGGTCATAGTTGGGCCTGTATTTTTGAATACTAACTTAACAAGTGAAGTGTATCTGGAGATGTTACAAAATTCATTTGAGCCGTTAATTCTTGAAATTCTGAAAAATAATCCAGATGAATTTGGTAACTTGGTAATAAAGTACCAACGAGATGGTGCTATACTATCATGGTGCAGATCAAGACGTAATCTGGATGAGGAATATCGTGGTAGATGGATTGAACGATGAGGTCTGATATAACAGCCAGCTCGGTCACTGGACCTCACACCTTTAATTTTTTTTTTCTGTGGAGGTATCTTAAATCTAAAGTAAAACAACGAATTTCTGAAGAATGTAGGACAATTTCTGCTGACACATTTGAACGAATAGTTAATTAGTGTAAGTACTAGTTCTTGAATCTTTGTTAATTAAATGCTATGCTAAATTTTAGTGTTTATTTATTTATTCCTTCAAAACTACCCTAAACCCAAACAAAATAATTAGGACCGAATAGGTCTTTTCAATAGGTACCCTTGAAACGAGGTGGCACTTACCATAGGATTCCATTTAAAGTTATTGGTCATATTGGTCCTGTGACGTCATCTATGACGATATAAGCTTAAAAGATACCAGGGGAGGAGGGGACTATCTAACTAACATGTTAGTCAGGGCTTCAAGAGAATAAGTCCATTGTCCTACTTTTCGTCTGTTTCTACTCTACCATAAAAGTCTTTATGTTGTGTCAACACTATTTAAAGAGGTTTTAAACTATTTTGGACCTTGACAGTTTGAGAGCTGTCAAACGCCAGATGGCAAAACAACAATTTTACTTCTGAGCCTATCAAAGACATACGTTAAAATTGGTAAAGCCTATTCCGAGGTCAAATTATATTGAACCCTCATTACAAAACGAGCTTAAAACCATAGTCCACCGAGGTTTCCAATTCCAATTAATTAATACCATTACAGAAATATTTGCTCGCCGCGGCTAAGTAGCATGATGAAATTCGTTTCCCGCCATTGTTACGCGTTACTCCTTTGTTTCGTGGATCGTTCAAAACTACATTTCGCCATGACACGTTTAAAACAAAAGATATCGCGTGTTGGAAGTAAATATGGCGTCGTAAATTAGCTCGCGTGAGCGCGCTTTATACTAAAATACGGTGCGACACACGTCATAGGTACCCGACTATTCAAACATTACTCTAGTGGACAATATACTATATACAATGTCATTGGTAAAAGGGAATGTTCGTTGAATTGGTCCAGTATGTTTTTTGTAATGTCCAGATATCCCTCATATATGTATATCGAATCCTTGCTTCAAAAGTAACAACTCATATTTTGAAAAGAGAAAAAACATTAACGTTACGTTATTGTGATAAACATTATCCGATCGATCCTTCAAAGCGATTCGACATAATTTCTAAGTCCATTCATCAAATACTTATTCAAATTGTGTCGTTGTCCATGTTTAATGGTTTTTTATTTCACTTTGTTCACTATTATTATTATCATTATTTCGCTGACTTTATAGTCACACTTCTTAGCGTAAATGCTGGGAAATATTCACCCATTCCTGCTGAAGACAGTGTGGCTTGATGTCTCATCCCCGCCAGAAATTAGGCTGAGGCGAGGGGAGGAAATTCATATTGTCCCAATGTGACACATTTGTAATAATATTGCCTTCTGGCCATTTCTAATAATATTATAAGACAGTCTTAATGCCGCGATGTTCTTGTTGAATTTAGTTGTCATCACGCCCTCTGCCGATATTACTAGGGCGTATGTCTTCACCTTCTCCAGTTTCCATAGGCGCTTCCACTCGATTGACAAATTTTCGTATTTCGCGATCTTCTCCTGTTCAGTCTTCTGAACGTTGTGGGTAAGTGGCACTGCGATGTCTATGATTACACAGGTCTACAAAATAAAAAAAGTTCTATCTTTGCAATCAGACCCATAATTTCCTATGTATTTTGATGCACTGAAACCAAATTTGGCAAAAAAAAATTTCTACCGCATCAATTTTTCTCCACCCCCATACTTTTTAATGAAATTTGACAGCTTGTTGACAGCTGTCATTAAGTCGAAATTTATTCTTGACCAGATTCGTGATCAGCGACCAAAAATTAACAATGTAAAAGTCTATAATTAATTTTTCAAAAATTTTCTCTATAAGAATTTATGGGGGTTATATGGGGCTGGAGAAAAAAATTGATGCGGTAGAAAATGCGCACGATTTTTCGATTTTTTATGGTTATTTCAAGGTCAAAGTGATTTATCAAGCGTGAAACCCTACTTTTGCCCTCTGATTTGAAATATTTAACTTCAAGGTCATTGGTATCAGGAAGTGACCTTATTCGACCCTGACAACTTTAATCGGAAACTTTTTACTGTGTCCAATTTCTATCCCGAGCTAGCCCTCGTTATTTAACAATTTTCGAACATTTGACCTTCATTCGACCTTGCCATGACCTTGTTGAGAAGTACCATTTTGGACGTAAAATTTCCCGGTCTTTTCAAATCCGGGGTCAAAAATAGTTGTTTTTATTTGAAAAAGTTGTTTTGACCTTCAAATGTCGTCGAGGTCAAATTTAAGGTTACGGTCGTACGTCCCCCTCCTTACCCAACAACTTTTGTATACAACTTTTTTTATTTTTTCGCTTACCGGTCGAGTTATTTCCTATTAAAGGTTAAAATGGTCCACCCTGTATATAAACATATACTAAACATCATCTCTTTATCTTTTTTTAGAAATTTTGACAGCTTGCTGACGCTGTCATTAGGTCAAAATTCATTTTTGACTTCAGAATCGTAATCAGCAACCCAAAAAAAACTTAATAATATGCATTTAATATCAAGTTTTTACTTTTTAGTGAAATTTGACAGCTTGTTGACAGCTGTCATTAAGTCGAAATTTATTCGTGACTTCAGATTCGTGATCAGCGACCAAAAAAACAATGTAAAGGTCAAATTTCCTCTATAAGAGTTTATGGGGGTGGAGAAAAATTGATGCGGTAGAAATTTTTTTTGCCAAATTTAGTTTCAGTGCATCAAAATACATAGGAAATGATAGGTCTGACTGCAAAGACAGAACTTTTTTTTATTTTGTAGACCTGTGTTATCCATCTTCGTTGTTTCTTGTTCATCAGCACAATATCTGGTCAGTTTGAGGTGTACTGTTCGGTCTTTGATGATCAGCCTATCCCAGTACATCACTGCTACTTCCGTTTCCAGCACAGCTTCCGGGATATATTTGTAGTATGACGGTTCCGTTGCTAACAGGCCACACTTGAGTGCCAGTTGTTGGTGGACCATCTCAGCAAGTTGGTTGCACCTGCCGAGATGTGCTGACTGCTAGCGCGGGATATCCTCCTATTATGTGTTCTATAGTTTCGCCTGCAGATCCACATTTCCTACATGTATGTCTTCAATGTCGCCTCTCAGGATATGCTTTTGGTAATTATTAGTTCTTATAACCCTGTCCTGAATAGCTGTCAAGAAGCTTTCGGTTTCGGTCATTGGCGAGCCATTTTACTGAATTGTCGATGTGGTCTGGCTGTAGCATTTTTGGAAAACGGCTCTGTAAAGTATGTTCCATCCACTCTGTCCGGAGCTCCTGTTCTGTTGGTACGTCGACCGGAAGAAGTTCACATCCTAGGCTCAAAGGCGTGTTTCCACCGTCCTCTCTTGATGCTGCTGTGATTAGTAGTTTTCTTCTAAAGGTATCTTCTTAGTTAAAGTATTGATTTTTGGTATCCAGTATACCTCTCCCACCTCGTCTTCGAGACAGGTAGAGTCTGATTACTGAAGAGTTAGTGTGAAGTGTCTGAATTTAGTTAGGAGCCGCCTGGTAAATGGGGCGAACTCGTCGAGATCAGTAACAGACCGACTACCTAAATTATTATTATTATGGTTACATTATTTCTGTGTACTTTCTGTCGAATATTGTGATCTTTTAGAAAAATTATACCATGAATAACAACACCACATACTTTGAGATTAATTTGTTGAAATTCATAATAACTTTTTTGTTGTGTCAAGTCATAATAACTTTATAAGCAAGGGATATATACATACATATGTATATAACGGATTTATTACTGTAGGCGCCGTCTCTCTGTCCCCAGTTTCCATATTCTTCCACTATAACACATATGTTCTTGCAGATTCTTCTATTCCATTGTATCAATGACATTATCTCTCCAGTTCCTTTTTGGGCTTCAATCTTTCTTTTTCCCAGTGGAATCCACTCTAACCTTCTTGGTCAACGTTCATTGTTCGTTCGTTTCAGATGTACTCATGTGAGTGACAACAAACAACTGTTAATGATATGAATAACTGTGTGAAATTCGTGAAAATAATCTGCGTGGTGTGTCATTCTCTGTCCATGTGAGCTATTTTGAATTTGCACCTTTAACTTCAGTTGATGTGGAACGATCGTTTTCCTTCTACAGCCATATGTACAGGCCAAATCGGTCACCTTTAACGAGAACACATGCAGAAAGGCTACAGGTCGTGGCAACGTACGCTCAAGCAATGAAGACAGTCGGTGTTTCTGAATGACATAAGCGATATGTATGTATATCACACTACCCTGCAAAATTTTAAAAATCTTGTTGCAAAAGGGCAAAAAACACTGTTTTGACATATTTGAGGTTATGTAGCACTGCTTTTTTTTCTCAAAAAACCATATGTGGGATGATAGTACAAGTTTTCCTCATATTTTAATACCTTTTTTTTTCGCCGAGATATCGCATTTTGAAATTTTCATGTTTGTGATTTTTCCTATACCTGAAAACCCATTAGGGTCACATGCATATCAAAATATTGTTTTTTTTTATTAAGAAACGTAAAAAATATTTAAAAATCAATAACAAGTCAATATTTTCTTATGTCAAAAGATCTGCTCGTTCAGATTCTAAAGTCAGATTTTCAATTTTTTCGAAGTATACAACATGGCCGACCTGAGTCGACTAAAGTTACAATAGCATATATATGGAACTTATAAATTTGAAACTCATACAGGTACCTACCTATATGAATTTCTTCTTATGGTTTATGGGCTTATAGTTGTTTGTTTTAGAGGGGCTTTCTGAGTTTATGAATTTATGTTTTGGGATCTGGGTATATATAGTTTTTGTTATTTTGGATTTATCGGCCAGTGAAGTTCATAGAATTACGGTATGTTGGGTAGATATTTATAAGTTAGGGATGTTTTGGTTTGTGGTTTATGGGTTAAGGGAGGATTTGGGGTTTGTGACTTTCAATATTATAAATATGTTTTTAGTGTTAGTATGCGATTTTCGTATTAATTATAAAAACGTGATACTTTTAATAATTGTTTTAACCAACAGTTTACACAATTTGTCTAAACAATTTATTTTGGCAAAACTAATGGCATATTTAAATTACACACATTAAACCCTTTTACATACTCACAGTTTACTCGGTACACAATTTTGCAACACAATTTTTGTGTACCGAGAAATTCACGTAGATTCAAGAAGCAATTTCAAAAATACGATGTCTCGACGAAAACAAAGATATTTGCACAAACCCAACAGCATTTGGAAGAGTAAGAATTTTAGGTTAGAATATCTCAAAATTCCTACTAATTTTCCGAATTTTCATGGTCACCATATCGAATTTTTCATTAAAAGAGATGAAAATATAACATCAAATTTGATTTCAGCTACTTCGAAAACATGGAAAATTGAATACTCATTTATTTTATCGTAATTTCGCAAACTCTCCGGCATTTGAAAGAGGAAAACTTGTACTTTCTGATCCCACACATGGTTTTTTGATATAAAATTCCGCGGTGCTCAAATGTAACCTCAAATATGTCAAAAAATAGTGTTTTTTTTTTCACGTTTAGGTTAGAATAGTTCAAAAACCTGACGTGGTAGAGCTATTCTGAGCCCGGATTTGTTTCAGCGGGAAAAACTACTTCCTAAACAACTATTCATTGTCCAGGGGCAAAATCTGGCAGGGTAGTGTTATTAGTACATTTTACTCCTGTCTTTTTGGTCTCTCGTACGTCCTTCAGTCAACGACATGACGGATTGCGAGTCCGACCCTGCGTTGTGGCACACTTTCCGGACCTTATTTATCAATATTATAAACAGATGCATCGATCGGTCGTATCTAAGGATCGTACATCTATTCTTTCGCATGCAAAATCACCAAAATAACAGAGACAAAAAATTACGAAAAAATACGGAGAGCGGCCGAAATCAATAATACCATAATCGGGACAATAAAATTTAGAATTACAAATTCGTTAAACGTATAAAATTTGTTTAATACCGATTCGAAATTTTAAATCGTCCGCCTTATCGGGGGCTCATATCGGAGAGGTTCGGGAGCCGGTGGATTTTTCGAATGGGGCCGCAACGTGCGTCGTTCGATAATTTTGCGCCATAAAACGAAATAAATTGCGAAACAACGTCTAAACTCGCTGCGAACTTGAAGAATGCCGCAATAAATTCGGCCCGAAGCGTTGTAAATTGTCCGCGATTTTCGAATCAGATATAAAAGGTTCCACCCCCACTCTCCTAATACATCTTAGAACACGATATTATGCTTTTATATCCCAAAATTGAGGAGAAAATCGAGTTATACCTTTTAATTAATGGACTGCATAATACGAGGGTAAGTCAAATGTAAACTCGAATTTTCTAAAATATTTTTTTATTAAGAAATAAAATTTAAAAACTAACATTTTATTTTTCTATAAAGTGTGGAACAGCCAAATGGAATAAATTCAGTACCTTCATTATTATGAATTTTTTTAGAAAATCCTGAGACACGGCAATTTCTAGTTCTAAAATGACATCTTACGACGTAAAAATGTCATCCCTAAAGTCAACAGGTGACAGCTACAACCCCTAAATTTTCAAATTGGAAGTAGGGGCTTGTGATACTCATTTGAAAGGTCTTTTCATTCTCTATTCAAAACTGCAATTGTTTTAAATTTTATTGCAGAAATTAATGAGAAAAAAAGATAAGATTCTCCAGTGTAGGAAATTCGTTACATTAAAATAAAACTTTTATAAGTAACACTATTTGTCAATTTTAGGTTCTGAAATGTTAATAAGAACAAAAAATAAATGGATGTAATTGCCGACATTCCCTACTATAAGATAAAAAAAACTTGTTGAAAAAAAAAAGAAGTTGGCCATTGTCAGCTTTAGTGAAATTACTTAGAAACGTGCTTGTCATTGTAACAATAGTTAACAGTTATCAGTGTTAACCTTTTTTGCTTTAGTTTTCGTGTTGCAATTCAGAGATATAGTTTACCTAACAGAAATGCATAAGATAACGATTCTGCAGATGACTGGTCACGGAGACAGAACACGAAGGCAGGCCGAAATTATTCGCCTGTTTCAAGAAAAATATCCGGAGTTGCCGCCGATATCTCAAGGTACCGTAAGTAAAATAGAGAAGCAGTTTCTGGAACGTGGACATGTACGGCAACTAAAGAAAAATACTCCCAATAAACTCAGTGATGATCAGAAATTGGATGTAATGCTTATGCCCGAAGGAAATCAACATACGTCGAGTCGTCAAACAGCTTCAGCATTAAATATTAGCGATTCCTCGATTCTCCGCGTATTGACAGTAGACGAATTATTTTTGAGAACAAATGATGCAAATGATAGATGACAATCCCTTACAAATAGAAAATGTTTTATTTTCGGATGAATCTACATTTACACTTGACGGCCATGTTAATCGCCAAAACTGTCGTTACTGGTCGAGAGAAAATCCTCAACGGATGAGGAAACTACACACGCAAAACCCTGAGAAAGTCAATGTTTGGGCAGGAATAATTGGAGAAAATATCATTGTTCCCTTCTTCCTTGACGGCAATTTGAATGGAGAAACGTATTTAGCGCCGCTCCAAATAATGTTGTACCGACGATGGCAAACTTGTATCCAGCTGAAGAACTTGTATCCATATTGCTTTACCTGGAAGCTGAACTTCCAGGTAATGTAATATGGTTCCAGCAGAATGGTGCACCAGCACATTACGAAGTCAATGTCCGGCAATATCTCCACACAATCTTTCCAAATCGCTGGATAGGGAGACATGGTTCTGTAGAATTGCCTGCACGATCACCTGATCTCACGTCGTTAAACTTCTTCCTATGGGGATATGTAAAAAATATGGTCTACAAAACCAAACCCAACGATTTAGCTGACTTAAGAAGAAGAATAACACTTGCAATTAGGTCGATTACCCCACAGATGTTAACTAACGTCAGAAGACATTTTTATTTACGTCTAGTAAATTTAGTACACAACAAATTTATTTATTATCCTTTTTATTGTATAAAACGTGTCGCCTGATTGAAAGCAAAAAGTAACACAAGTAACTTGAAATATTTTATTTCATTAATTGTTCAAAATGGTCACTATTTATTTCCATACACGCAACTATTATACGATTTTGTAGATCTACTGATTTCAGATAACTCCATAAGAAAAAGTCGTTGGGACTGAGATCAGGGAATCTTGTAGGCCATTATATCGGTTTTATCAATCTCGTACAGGTCCAACGTAGTCCTTATTACTGCAAAAATCTGTTGTTTCGTCCACTGTCAGCCACAGAAATTTATTGCGTATGTCTTCTTTGATATTTCCCATGACACGTTGATATATCTTATGTAAATATGTTTACGCAATGTACGGCAACTAGGCAATGGAAAATCGGATATATATTTGGCAAAAAAAAAAACGTCTAAATTGAATGTTGTCAGCCACGTTACACGAAAGGCTTCATGCGCAAAACATTATGCACAATTTAACCAAAATTCCTCTTTTTGCAACAGTACTAATAATATTTTGTTGATGGATATTCAAATCTATTGTATATACATATAGTATATGTCTTTCATAGTTTCGACGATTGTAAGGAATACATAAAATATGTGATCCGTCTATTGTAAAATTGTCGTAATTTTCAATAAACATTTTCACTCTATTCACGAATAGTAACGACTGTGTCATTATTGCAAAAATCCACACAAAATCAGATAATATGTAAATACATTATACGAACGCAACAGTTAGTCACTCCCGATACATAAAATAGTTTCGAACACAGCTTTACTAACGGAGCTAACTTTATAGTATCCCTACTACCTTTATAGTCTGTACGTACGTCTGTTAAGTGAGTACGTACCTGTGAATACGTATTCACGGGCATGAAATACACGTATATCATTTACAAGGTGCTTAAAAAATACGGTAGATCCATTAATTCTCGTAGAGTTGTATTGTGCCGACCCTGCGTTGTGACACACTTTCCGGATCTTATAAATAGATAAGTTTTTGTGAACTCTTCGTTTCTTGCCAATAAATTTGCCCAGTCTGTACGAATTCCTAAAAACGACACATTAATGTATGGCGATGGTGGTGTGGTAAGTAAAGCACTTTAATCGGCTATATGTACAGTTATTTATTTACATATTTACAAGATATGACAGACCGGCTTAGACCGGTTTGAAGCCGGTGAACGGTAAAGATGGACTGACGGAGACTAACTGTCCAAACGGAAAGTAAAGTTCCCTAAACCAATAATTAGACACAGGCCTAGTTAGTTAGGTAGGTTCCCGCAACCAGTCTCCAATAAACAGTTGTAAACTGAATCAGGGGGAAAACCCAACCGCAGGTCAGTTTGGGAAAACCAAACCCATTATGCGGGTGTTTTTACCAGGAAGGCTAGACAAGAGGTTTGTCACGTCTGTACACAAATACACAAATGGTACACGCCGAAACGTGAAAATTAGGGTTTTACAGCAATATACATAAATAGGTAGGTACGTATCTACCACGTACATACATAGTTCAATTAAAATTAGCAACAATAGACCCTACAAATGTATTCGCAACGAAAAGGGCTTTCAAACGATGTACACAAGTGGGATAGTTCCGACTTCCGTCGCTTCCGTAAGGCAACGTTAATGTCGTCAATCTTTACAATATTGTAGGGTCTATTGTTATTTAATAGGTAGGGTCTAATTTTAGTTGAATTATGTACGCGGTAGGTACGAATCTACTTATTTATGTATATTGCTGTAAAACCCTAATTATCACGTTTCGACATGTACCGTTTGTAGATTTATGTAAATACGTGGTACAGCCTACTTGATTCTGTTAAAAACACCCGCATTAAAGGTTGGTTTTCCCAAACTGACCTGCGGTTGGATTTTCCCCCTAATTTAGTTTACAACTGTTTATTGGAGATTGGTTTCGGGGAACCTACCTGGTCTGCGGCTGATTGTTGGTTTAAGGATTTTTAGTTCAGTTTTGTACAGAGTCTCGACAGTTCCCCCCCCCACCAACAACCACCCCCAACCAACCACCCCACACACACCCCCAAACCCCACCACCACACACAACAACCCACCAGCCCCCCCCCCCCCCACCCCCCCCCCCCCCCCCCCCCCACCCCCCACCAACCCCCACCCAGCCGCCCCAAAAACCACGGGCCGGGGGGGGGGGGCGCGCGCCAGGGGGAGAGGAAAGCGAAACAGACACCGCCAACGGGCCAAAAAAAAAAAAAAACAAAAAAAAAAAAACAAAAAAAAAAAGGGGAAAAAAAAAAAGGGAAAAAAGCAAACACGCAGGCAGCACCAACAAAACCCCCCGGGGGGGGGGGGCGCACGCGGGGAACCCCCCCCCCCCACCCCCCCCCCCCCCCCGGGGGGGGGGGGGGGGGGGGGGGGGGGGGGGGGGGGCCAAAACCAACCACAACACACCGCGCGCGGGGCCGGAGGGGGGGGGACAAAAAAAAAAAACAAAATTTTTTTTTCCGGGTTTTTCCCGGGGGGTCCCCCGGGGGGCCCCCGGGGTTTTCCCTTTTTTTTTTTTTTGTTTTTGGGGGGGGGGGGGGGGGGGGGTGGGGGGGGGTTTGTGGGGGGGTTTTTTTTGTGGCGGCTTTTTTGGTGGGGGTGGGGGGGGGGGGGGGGGGGGGGGGGGGGGGGGGGGGGGGGGGGGGGGGTGCCGTTTGGGGGTGGGGGTGGGGGGGGGGGGGGGGGGGGGGTGGGGTTTGGGGGGGGGTTGGGTTTTCCGCGCGGGGGGGGGGGGGGGGGGGTGTTTGCCCGCCGGGGGGGGGGGGGGGGAAAAAAAAAGGGGTGTTTTTTTTGGGGGGGGGGGGAGGGGTTTGCCCTCCCCGCCCGGGGGGGGGGTTGTCCTCCCTTTGGTTTTGGTTTTGGTTTTTTTGGGGGGTTGTTTGGGGGGCCTCGCCGGGGTGGGGGCGGTTGGTGGGTTTAGTGGTTGTTCAGTTTTGTTTTGAGTCTTGTCAGTTCATCTTTACCGTTCACCGGCTCTACACCGGAGTCTATCTCCGCGATTTACCGGACTTCTCCGGTTTTTCATATCTTGTAAATATGTAAATAAATCACTGTACATATAGCCGACTAAAGTGCTTTACTTACCACACCAACCATCGCCATAATATCATTGACCGTGCGGGGGCTGCTTTGGAGGTTTAGAGAGTGCCTTGGGTATTTGGTAGTTGCCGACCTTGTCGGACCTCTAAATTATGTTTAGTCCCATTCTCTTCTACACGTTCGCGGCTTGTTACGGGCCACACGGGCCGAATAAATCGCCTAATGGCCGTGGTGCGCGGGAACTATGACGCGTTGCCCAGTGTCCGGCACACTGGGCAACTTATAACGGTCCTCCCGCGGCCTCAGGCCTAATTACTGCCCGCCGATGCCGAGATAGCATCTGAGATGGGCCGCGAGATAGCGACCCCGGGCCGGAAGGAAGCAGATGCCCTGCCGCCGCACCTGCCGCCGCGCCGATGGGCTCCCACCTTCGATAATATTCCCTAATTGGAGTTCTCGGCCAGCATTTCGGGCGATTTCGTGCGGGATTTCGGAGGGAAGACGTAATGACCCGAAATTTACATCGAGAATATTAATTTAATTTAATAGACGCGCGTATGCCGCGTAATCTGTGTCGGGGACTTGCCAGCGAGCCCTCTGTACAATCCCGGAAGTCCTAAATGTGCAAAGAATAATCTGCGGATGTACCTACTGTAATATTCATAGAATCGTCCTTCCCGAATACTTCAGAAAAGCCTAAAATACTCCAGTTATATATTCCAGTATTTTTTCAATATCCATTAGAATGCCCTAGATGTGCAAAGAATAATCTGCGAATATACTTACTATAATATTCATAGAATCGTCTTTCTGCAATACTTCAGAAAAGCAAGAATGTAGCTACCTACTGAATATTCGTTAGGTATTCCAGTATTTTTTTTCAATATATCGAGAAGGTGACCCAAAATATACATTGAGAATAATAATTTAATTACATAGAAGCGCATTTGTCGCGTAGTCTGTGTTAGAGATTCAGAAAATAGTCAGTGAATGTTCTGTGCAATGGCTGAAAGCCCTAGATGTACAGAGAATAATCTGCGAACATACCTACTGTAACATTCATAGAATCGTCATTCCAGAATATTTAGGAAAAGCCTAGAATGTAGCTACTTCCTGAATATTCGTTAGATATTCCAGTATTTTTTTCAATATATCGAGAAGGTGACCCAAAATATACTTTGAGAAAATAAAATTAATTTCATAGAAGCGCATTTGTCGCGTAGTCTGGGTTAGGGATTCATAAAATGGTTAATGTTCTATACAATCTCTGAAAGCCCTAGATGTACACAAGGCGAATATACCTACTGTAACATTCATAGAACTGTTACCTTCTACTGTAACATTCATAGAAAGAAATGTCTAGAATGTGGGTACCTTCTGTGGTAGATAGTCCAGTATTTTTTCAATATTCATTAAATATCAAGAAGGTATACCCAAAATATACCTTGATAATATCAGTTTAATTTTATATGTCTATGTCGGTGACTTGTAAATTGGTGCTTAAACCAAATGTTGTGTGATTCAAATAGTCACATTTGAATCACACCACTGTTCATCAGATTTTGACCACTGACTCTTAATCAGTGAATGCTCTGTACAATCCTTGAAAGGTCTAGATGTGCAGAGAATAGGCTGCGGATATGCCTACTGTAATATTCATAGAATAGTCATTCCGGAATATTTCAGAAAAGCCTAGAATGGATTTACCTTCTGAATATTAGGTAGATATTCCAGTATTTTTTTACTTAGATCATAATATATTTGAGCGTTTGTTTTTCTTGGCAAATATCCTCGATAATGTAATTCAAAGATTTAAAAATAGCATTAAATATTTATTTATTTGGAAGAAATCCATGTTGATTTGTGACGAATATGTTGTTGATAAAATGTGACCATAATCTAAAATACATTAAGTGCGCCCAAAGTGCAAAAAAAACACCCAAGTCACCAGTAACGACACATTTCATAAAATGATCAATTCAATCGATTCCAAAAAGTTCACTTTTTCTCCTGATGTCCTTTTGTTTCTACAAAGGTTTTTTGGAACCATTTTTGCGCAGATTTTTCTCATCCCCAATTCGTTGGTCAAAATCTGATGAACAGTAGTGTGATTCAAATGTGACTATTTCCTGATTATTCTTGTCGTCAACTGACGATCTGAACGCACAAGATCCCATAGTCTATCGACAATTTCATCAGGTCTTGAAGATGAAGGCCTTCCGATGCGTGGTTCATCTTCAATCGATTCTCTTCTTTCTGAGAATGCCTTGAACTACCGAAAAAACCTGGGCTCTTGAAAAAAAAAAACTGCCTCCGTAGGCGTGTTGAAACTTTGCAAAAGTATCCGTACCTGTGTCCAAGGCAACACCTGACAGATACAATTGCTCAAAATTAATGTCACTCAGTTTTAAAACGCATTAAAAAAAAACGGTTTACGAAAACACTAACAAAGAACAACCAAATGACTCCGACAAGTTCAACCTTGTACTGAAGGTGCACTACATGTTAACCTACCGCCCTTCCAAGTCCCGTCTCCGCAGTGTTGCTAGATCGGGCGTTACGTTGTCAGTCTCATTACTTAATTCACACACCTCGTATGTCAAAACGCATACATGAAATTAATTTATTTGCTCTAAGTAACTACTCAGAAATTCCACTCTGGTCACTCTCGGAGTTCCCCGCATCTATCCATTAATTTATTTAGCCCATATGGTCCGTAACAAGGTGAGAATATGTTGCTCGGATGGTATCTTTATTGCCGCCAAATTTATCGTAGAAAACTATGCGGTCGAGTCCGGGCTACGGCCCCAGTGGTAGCCGATGCCCGATTACCTTAGCGGTTTCGTTGGTTTGTAGCAGATGGTATCGCTTAAGCATTAAAAAGGGGAATTCTATATCCACGCAGTCTGCTGCGGGACCTGTTAACTTGCCACTGAAACCGATAGCGATAAAAAAAATAACGCGATTCTTTATTGCAGATAAAAAGAAATGGACAAGCGTCAACACTCGGCTCATGGAGGGTTTCTGTTGAATTGAGTGTAATTCAGCCGATGTATACATACCGGGTGGTCCACCAAAGGCGGTTTCTCCCATAACTCCATTATTGAAAATAAAAAAAAATGGATCAAACAAAAGTTGCTCAAAATAATGTGGTGGATATTTTCTTGGAGTGGGTGCTGGAACCTTCGGCGTAGAAACAAAAAACTGGACGTTTTCCACGAAACACCGAACTACTACTGTCAGGAGATTAAAACTTTCTAGCACCTCTTTATAAACGCTTTATAAATCTACAAACAAGAAAAACAAAAAACCTTCATCTTCAACAACCGATGAAAATGTCAATACAATACGGGATCTTGTGTGTTCAGATCGTCAGTTGACGACAAGAATGATCAGGGAAGAGTTAATTTTGAATCACACCTCTGTTTATCAGATTTTGACTAACGAATTGGGGATGAAAAATATCTGCGCAAAAAAAACTTGCGCAGGAACAAAAGGTGAGGAAGGTGTCTTAACATTTTGGAATCCATAGCCAGGGAATTGTTCAAAAAGAGTTTGTGCCTTCAGGTTAAGCAGTAAATCAACACTTTTACAGAGAGGTTCTTGACAAACTTCGAAAAAAAGGTCATGCGTGAGAGACTAAACATCAAGAACAACTGGATGTTGCATCACGACAATACGCCTTGTCACACAACAATTTCAGTAAACGAGTTTTTAGCCAATAAAACCATCCTGTTGCTCCTCGGCCTCCTTATTCTCCTGACTTGAGTCCTTGTGACCTTTGTCTCTTCCCGAGATTGAAAAATCACCTCAAGGGACGTCATTTTGGGACCATAGAAAATATTCAAATGGCTGTAACCGACCAGCTGAAGGCTATTCTGAAACTTATTTTGAAGGAGACAATACTGAATTGTAATTCTATTCCAATAAAAAAAATTAAAAAATGTTTTCATCGTCTCATTACTTAATTTATACACCTCGTATGTCAGTTTTTGGCCTCCTCTTTTAGTACCGGCGCCACCACCACTTCTTTTAGTGTAAGATGCTTTAAAAAACGGATGTAAAATATAAAAAAGTAAGTCTATAATTTAATAAGAAAACACTATATTCTAATATAAACTCAAACAGATTTACAATATGTGTAATTTAATTAGACTGGTGTTCTTGCATTTGTGGTTAGGTTTTTACCCATTATTTTTACATAATTAATAATTTTTAAATACATATGTTGAATGATAAATGACTTGTTCCTGTTTCAATCACATTCTCACTACTGTACGGTACTAAAACGTAAAGAAATAACTTTGCTATTATTCATTTTAAAGAACTTACATGAATTAATATAGACAACACAGCAAGATGTCATTATCTTCGTATACAATGTATACGTAACCCCAATTCTAATTATTTTTAATGTAGGTGTAAGAAAGAATCTAAATATGTAAATCAGTCGGAGAGTATGTTTATTTATTCTTTTTATTATTTATCTTAATTGATAATCGTGACCGATAATCAACTTCACACTGAATAACACTTTCTATGACCTCCATTCGTGAACACATTTTGATCTAATTATATAAATTTTGTCTAATAAATTAACTAATTAAATAACCAATGGCAACGGCGCTATATTTTACATACCTCACAAAGAGCGATATATGTAGGTATATTTTAATAATTGTAACCGTCGGATAGTGTATATGCATTGAATAATACGTTGCATGTTAATTTACCGGATATTAAATATCGATTTATATAATTCAGTAAGTTATAAATAACATTTAACATATTTTATATTTTTTTATGTATGTAATGTTAGTAATTTCCTACATATAAAAAGTTACTTTCTTGAAAGTATACTTTTTCCGTTTTGATTTAAGTACTTCAGGATCCATAATTCTGAAATCCATAAACCATATCCATTTTAAGTTAGAAAAGAAGCTTCTTAGTAAGAAAAAAGGAAAATAAATATTTTTACTTCTTTTGAGAATGTAAATGTTTAAAAAAAGAAGACTGATGTAGGTATACTTGTTATACTAACTATGTATGTAATAAATATGTTATTAAGCATAAATTAAAACACAAATCAAGCACACAAAAATACCAACAAATTCTTTATTAACGTACATTTTTATGTTTTATTTAGATAACTTATTTTACACTTAAAGTACTTAATTTATAATTGCCTACAAGACCAATTCTAGTCGTATTATCTGAGGTAAACAGCGTAAAATTCAAACTTAATAAGAAATTAATTGTAAGTCCAATATAATTATTATGTAGAGAGACTTTAAAGAATTACTACTTTAAACTATGCAAAAATGGTAACCGATGAATCTTCAGTTTTCATTTTTGGTCTGCTACGTTCACTTCGTAGTTGGTTCCCACCACTTGGAGTTTTTTTGATTAGGTAATAAATGCAGAAATGAGAAAATTGAAAAGGCTGTTATGTTGGAAAATATGTACGCGGCTAGATGGTAGATATTCTTTTACGATAAATTAAACCTTTCACAACCCAATTTTCATCGTCTAAAATACGAGGAAACCTTGGAGATGAGAAGAGACAATAACGTCAGTCAGTATTTCATCTATTAACGATTAAGTTTTCAACTCCAGGTGCCCCGAGATAAACCCATATAAGAATCGACCAAACACATATCCTTGTTTCTGCTGAATAATACGACCGATGTCTGCGTGACCATAGTAAATCAAACGATCACATAGACATCATACGGTTTGGCAGAAACAAGGAGAGCCGTTTTTTTTGAGTCAAGGTTAAAACGACAGTCAAACATGGAAGTGGTTTGATTCTTGCATGAGTATGTCTTGAGACATTCGGAATTAGAAATTTGATCGTAATAGATGGAGTACTGCCAGGGCAAAGTTATGTCAATATTCTAAGAGATAACCTACAACAATTCCTCCAGAATCTTGGCTGAGAGTCATTTATTTATCTTCCAACAAGGTAATGACTCTAAGCATACTTAGAGGGTCGCTAGACAATATTTTATCCACAATAACATTAAATTACTACCTTAGCCTTCCCAGACAATATCTGCTCCTATTCCTATGCTGCTACCTTGAAGCGTATTTGGGAAGGTATCAGTCAGCTTGTGGTGTGTTCAAATGGTTATGTTTCCGTTCCTAGTGTATGAAAGTCAGTTATTTAATAAACTATATTTGAATTCTTTAAAAGTTGTTATTTTTTATGTGATATGTTTGTTTATTTGAAGGTATGTCGTTTCTTAATGTAGGTGTTTTTGTGCTTTCAAGTTTTTTGATGAGCTTCTAAGTTTTTCCTAAATTACCCATATAGTTTGATGAAAAAATCAAATTTTTTCCTTTGACAAAAAATGTTGATGTCTCGACAATTAATTTTTGGGACTTAATGGATTTTTGCAGTAACCCTACGAAATTATCATCTTCATATCTCACACAATGTTTTCAATTCGATCAGAAAGGTTGATGAAAGATGCCAGATTTGTTTGGACCATATTCATGAAAATGCTTTTAATAGTTTTTATTAATAGTTTTTGTTTAACAAAGTGTGTGTAAAACTTACTTATTTTCTTAATTAGTAGAAATATTAACAAATATAGACTATTATTTGAACCCTTACCTTTGAACCCTTGAGTTTGAAATGTAATTTAATTATAATCTATGAAGGTTTTATTTTTTTTTAATAAACCATGGACTGGGTACTGGAACCTTCGGTGTTGAAACAAAAAAACTGGACGTTTTCCACGAAACATCGAATTACTATACTTTTCTCGACGCGCGTTTCGCCAACTAAGTCGTCATCTTCAGGTGACGATTAAAATTAAATTATAACCTACACACTATTTATACTTCATTTATCACCACGGTTCACTGAAAAGTAACAAATTTAATGTCTTGGTTTATCAGAGCAAACAGTGGACTGGTGGGTATCGGACCATTGTCCTTATTCATACTACTGTTACACTTAATGCTTTCTAAACTTTCAAAAGCACCCAACTGTCTACTGTTTATTACACTTCTAATTAATTTTAAATTATTTATGGTTATCCTATGGTTATTGTCAAAATCATGTTGGGCAACACAAGATTTTTTTCTCCATTCTGCCATATTTCAAATGAGCCATGTGTTCTTTAAATCTAGTCAAAATAGATCTTTTTGTTTGTTCAATATACCTTTGATCACAGTCTAAACATACCTGACTTTTCGTTATTGTCGATTTTGACTTTGGGGTTGCCCAAAAGCGTCTGTAGTTCATTTTTAGAATTATAAACCAAAATGATATTGATATTTTAAAATCTTCATCTAGTCCGCGGGTGAATTTATGCTCATATGGTAACGAAACAAATTTCAAATTGCCAGTATCTCTATGAAAAGTCGTGGAATTGTATAGGGTTCTTCTAAATTTATGCTTCCTTATTAACGTATCTATTAAATGGACTCAGTAACCGTTATTCTTAGCTATATCCTTAATTAAATTTTTCTCATGTTCAAACTTCTCTTTACTGAGGGGGAAACTTAACAAACGGTGAATTAGAAAATTAAAACTTGCCATTTTATGTTGAGAAGGGTGGTGTGAATAATTGGGAATATATCTAAAAGTCGCGGTTTCTTTCCTATATATATCAAATTCTAACTTATTTTTACTATTTCTAATAACTAATACATCTAAAAATGGTAGCTGTTCAGTTCACCATTTCATATGTAAATTTTATGGTAGGAAAACGGTTATTTAATTTAGCAACAAAATGATCTAAACTAATTGCTTTTGTGTCAAATACAGCGAAGATATCGTCCACGTACCTGAAACAGACTCTAGGGAAATACTCGAATTTATTTTTTGCTTCTATCTCAAATATACTCATAAAAATATGTGCGATGAAATGTGAGAAGGAGTTACCCATTGCCGTTCCCTCATGTTGTTGAAAATAACCCTCATGTTGTTGTATTTTTTTTAATGAACGATATTTATAAAACATCGACGTAATGTCTAGTTCTATCGTCTAATTCTGCACTCACTCTATACAGAGCGAGTCAGAAAGGATGGGACAAGACTAAACTGGAGATACTAGACATCAAAGTATTATGATTGAGCTCAACATGTCTTCTACCAATGTCGCTGGTTTAAGAGATACAGCGTGTTCAAAGTTTAAATTTTATTCTGAAATTTCTCAATAATTGAGATAGTTTTGATAGTATAAATCTGAAACTTGGTAGCTTTTGTTTTTTGGTGAAATAGAAGTATTTTGACGTTGCTCCTAGAGGGCGCTAGTTTCACCGTATTATTTAGGTAAATTGAAACATTTTTTTTATCTGCCGAGACATGCGTAAAACAAGTCGAGAATCTAAAATAACGCTCAATTCTACAGAGAAAAGGTAATCTTGTTTAGGTCGTCTAAATCTATCGGTTTTTAAGTTATTTGCATTTAAAAGGTTCAATGTATTTTGTTGATTTTTTGTTTAGGCGCTGATATTGCTATATTTTTTCTAAGTAGGCTTGTGTCAACATTTGTCAAATTTACATATTAAATTATTTTGATTGAGCTCAACATGTCTTATACCAATGTCGCTGGTTTAAGAGATACAGCGTGTTCAAAGTTTCAATTTTATTCTGAAATTTCTCAATAACTGAGAAAGTTTTGATAGTATAAATCTGAAAATTGGTAGTTTTATGTTGTTTTTTTTTTGGTGTGAGTATTACGAATTTTAAGCTTCTTTTAACGTTGCTTCTAGAGTGCGCTAGTTCCACCGTATTATTTTGGTAAATTAGAACATATTTTTTTATCTGTTGAGTCATGCGTAAAACAAGACGAGAATCTAAAAGAAAGCTCAATTCTACAGAGAAAAGGGACTCTTGTTTAGGTCGTGTAAATCTATCGGTTTTTAAGTTATTTGCATTTAAAAGGTTCAATGTATTTTTGTTGATTTAAACTTTGAACACGCTATATCTCTCAAACCAGCGACATTCGTATAAAACAAAATTTGGTCTAAAAAGCCATTTCTTTGTAATACCATAAATTTGATTCAGATATATCGCCTGCAGCAGACCCTGATTTCATTGACTGGAGGTGTTTTTTTAAGTTCCTTCCGGTAATTAGTTCTTAAAGAGTTAAATTTCTTTTTTCAAATCATCTTTGGTTGCGTCGGGAAACATTTCCCTAGTAATGTTTCATACGCAGTATTTTCTTGATCCCGGTCATCATATTCATTGCTTTTTACGTTCCATAGAGTTGGCAACTCTCTGTACAGCTGGATACAATCAACAATAAACTCCCTTTCCTTTATTTTCTGTTAATCCACCATTTCAACAACAAACAACACACACGTTTTCTTCAAATACCAAAAGTTGACTAAACAATATTGCGCAATACCAACCCTACACGGTTCAATGAATAGATATGGCGCAATAAAATTTAAACCCGCTCAATCCTCTACACAATCATTGTGCAAACTTCAAAGCCAATAATATTGCCAAGGTCAATAATATTGCGTAATTCGTGATATTGTGCAATATTATTGACCGTCTATGGGCCGCGGCCTTTTAAACCCAAAAAAAAAATTTTGGGGTGTAGCATCCCCAGTTTAGCCTTTCCCATTCTTTCCGGCCCATATTTAAGAGATATAAAATATTTTCTTTCATAAACCTTCCAATTTATTTCTAATGACATTTATATTCATTTTCTACGTCTATTCGGCCGTCTTCCAGGTCCTTCCGCGTCAAGGGGACGTCGCATCCCAACCTCCGAGGTGAAGCACGGTCGTGCGTTGGTGTCGACGTGAAGAAGCGACGCGAGGTGGACTCCTCCCAGCCCAGCATGGATGCTGGACGGCGAAGAACCAATCGCTTGGCGGTACCGGCAGCATCCGCCCGCTGATCTCGGCGATGGTTCTGCGAGTCCGCTCTTCGGGACACGGCCCAAGTGTCGGACGGAGCACGCCGTGTCACTAGGCACCAGAAATTAGTATCTAGCTATTTCGTGGGCTGAGAACCAGAGGGTTCTAAGCGCCAAATCTAAAATAATTCATAAAATCGATATTAATGTTTGACATTGTTAAAAATGTATTAAACAAAGTAAGTATCTAATTTTTACAATATTAGTTCATTATTCGATTATTTTTCGAGTAATTTGTGCTTATGTGATTTCATATCATATAGATTATATAAATAAGTAAAATAAATTAAAGTTTGAACACTTGACTGTACTTACCTTAAGACCTTAAGTAAGCACCTTAATACAACTTAAACGTAGAAAACCAGAAGGCTCCAAGCGACAGTTTAATGATAATGAACTTACTTTATTAACAAAAATTAAATACATTTATTAAAAACACAACTTTTATTTAAATAAGTAACTACAATTCAAACAGTTGTTATTTGAATGGGACCAACAAAACTAAAAAAAAAATATAATGTAAACCAAAGAAATTTTTTTTTATTCTGAAATAAGGGCTTTCATGTAAGTTTTATCTTCTAATGGCATCTATTTGTAAGCAAATTCTATTGCCTCAATCTTTGTGTTTGTAAAACACTTAGTTTTAATATTTTTACAGGCTCTATACTAAAAGCATCCATCCTGTTTAGTTCTTCAGTTGTAATTTTTGCTGCGCGACCTTTTCTAGTTTTCGCTTCTCTCTTTACATTCGTTTTTATGAATTGTAAAAAAGGACTACCTTGCAAATATTTTAATTGGCAGACTTTGTTGTAAGGTACATTACCATAATTAAAACTCTCTCTACTTTTTTTATAATCAAAAAAAATGTTTGGGCTTCATGTTAATAACACAGAAAGACTTTTTTCTATCAGTCTTTAGCAAAAGTTTTACAAATGCAAGTGGGGACCATATACATATTATACTCGCATAAATTTTCAGGACTGAACAGTCTGCAATAAGATACAATTTTAACAAAATTTTATTTTTGTTAAAAACTACTTTACCTTCTTACTCCTGCTTACACCCCTTGCTTTTTGAAATGAAAGAGGGTGTTTGTGGTCCAGATTTTCACTTTTTACTGCTGTCGAATAATAATAAGTTTCTAAAAATATTGAGTTTAGAAATTTGCAAATGCATGGTTTAAAAACAAACTTTTTTTTATAGTTTTTATATATTTTTTAAGCCACTAGAAACATAAAACTGGCATGAACTTTCAACTACATACACATAAACAATGTGGAACCTTATTATTCTTAAATATGACGTTCAATGTCGCCTTCATAGATTATAATTAAATTACATTTCAAACTCAAGGGTTCAAATGTAAGGGTTCAAATAATAGTTTATCTTTGTTAATATTTCTACAAATTAAGAAAATAAGCAAGTTTTACACACACTTTGTTTAGAAAAAACTATTAAAAGCATATTCTGAATATGTCAATCACTTTGGTCCAAACAAATCTGGCATCTTTCATCAACCTTTCTGATCGAATTGAAAACATTGTGTGAGATACGAAGATGATAATTTCGTAGGGTTACTGCAAAAATCCATTTCCAAAGTCCCAAAAATTAACAGTCGATACATCAACATTTTTTGTCAAAGGAAAGAATCTGCTTTTTTCATCAAACTATATAGGTAGTTTAGGAAAAACTTAGAAACTCATCAAAAAACTTGAAAGCCTTGAAAAACTTGAAAACACCTACAATAAGAAACGACATACCTTCAAATAAACAATATCACTTAAAAAATAACAACTTTTAAAGAATTCAAATATAGTTTAGTAAAGAACTGACTTTTATACACTAGGAACGGAAACATAACCATTTGAACATACCACAAGCTGACTGATACCTTACCAAATACGCTTCAAGGTAGCAGCATAGGAATAGCAGCAGATATTGGCTGGGAAGGCTAAGGTAGTAATTTAATGTTATTGTGGATAAAACATTGTCTAGCGACCCTCTAAGAATGCTTAGTCATTATTTTTTTTAAGATAAATGACTCTGCCAAGTTTCTGGACGGATTGTTGTAGGTTATCTCTTAGAACATTGACATAACTTTGTCCTGGCAGTCCATCTACTACGATCAAATTTCTAATTCTGAATGTCTCAAGACATACTCATGCAAGAATCAAACCACTTCCATTTTTGACTGTCGTTTTAACCTTGACTCAAAAAAACGGCTCTCCTTGTTTCTGCCAAACCGTATGATGTCTATGTGATCGTTTGATTTACTATGGTCACGCAGACATCGGTCGTATTATTTAGCAAAGACAAGGATATGTGTTTGGTCGATTCTTGTCTGGGTTTATCTCTGGGCATCTGGAGTTGAAAAGTTAATCGTTAATAGATGAAATGCTGACTAACCTGATTGTCTCAAAAATATTAATGGTAATAATGCAGATGCTAATCATTAACAAATACTATACATGGACAGACTGGGGTAGACAACAAGAGTATAATTTAATTTACCTGCTAAAGCCATTCTAAATAGTAATCTTTCTAATGGTGGTACAGCAATCATCCCTTATTGATATGATAAAGTAGTGGCCACTGTACCTACTTTTAACCTGACCAGTGTACCATCAACTACATGTTTTTTGAAACAATGGGTAACTTACAAAAGCTATTTAATATAATCAAAATATTGTAATATCAATAAACGCTTACATGTATTAGGTATAAATCGATACTTCGATTCAGTGGCGGTGCGTGATCCTAATATTGGGGGTGCACCATACATAAAAATAACGATAATCATAAGAATAATAAGAATATCCCTAATATGAGATAAATATTTATCTCATATTAAGGTTATTCTTATTAACTCTATTAATTTGAAAACATACCTAATTTTCTTTGTAAATAAGCTCAATTCTGCGATTTTTTACATTGTGCAAATTTTTTTAATTACTTTGTTGTTAAAATTTTCGATATTTGTAATAAAGTCTTTTTCAATGGAGAGCATAGCCAAAGCCGACAGTCTTTCCTGGCACATGGTGTTGCGCAAAAATGTCTTTATTCGTTTTGAATAGAAATTTTCCACAAAAACGAATACAGTTAATAATAATGTTTAAAACATACCTGTTTTTTGAAACCGCTTCATTGTGTGCTGCCACTGCTCGTCGATGAGCAGAATCGAGCATTGTCGCAATATTTGCAGTGCCTAGCATGGCTAAATTCAAAACATTATTCATGTATCCAGCAGAATTTGCATGTTTTTTTTATTTTATCGTTTATGTGATTTAAATCCGTTACTCCAGTTTTGGTCCAAGGTGTTTCTCCGCCAAACAAAACACTGCGTTCAATACATCGCATCCACTTAACCACAAATGTTTTTTTTAAATAAGTCATTATTAAATGTTCTTACAAATCGTTTACTTTTTCCTTTCACGGCTAATTTTAAATTAATTTGTGGAGTGGGCCTACCTAGAGTTTTAATTTGCACTTTTTCCTCCAAACTCAAGCTAGAGAATGGAGTTTTTAATAAGTTTTGAATATAATTCATTATTCCAAACTAAATTGTAACCGAGTTTATATTTATAAAACGTGAGCTATAAAACATCAATCGCAATGTACGAAAACAATTCACAAACCAACCGATCGATAACTCTCGTGCGCTCTTAAACTCCGTACCTCATATCTATAGGATTCGCCCACTACGCGTAATAATTGTGGAGGGACAAGCAGTAACAATACGCGTTCGCTTTTTCGTATTGCACGGAAGCATGATCGTCGTGCCGCTTTTTCGTATTCGTAACGCTGCGGCCAAATAATATTCAGATGGTATTAACGCTAGGGATGCGGCAAGGCGATAAATTAAGAATGCATCCATTAATTACTAAATAAAATTATTAATGCTAAATTGTTGGTAGTGCGCGCGCACCAGCGCACCTTATAGCCCACCGCCACTGCTTCGATATGAAAGTATTTATTCGCTACGCATAATTTTCACCGCTCGTTGTAGTTTACCACATGTGGTCGATTTAAAGTTAAGTTCATACAAAAAGAAGAAACTTTAAAGCTCAAGGATACTACCCGTTAATATTCTTAGGATGTTACTTGGACCCCTCTGCAGTGGGTGGCAGCCACTACTCTTTATAAATAAAAATATAGCACGAAAGTGAACACGGTTCCCTGCGTGGCCACTGTGTCTGTAACAGTGTAGGGGAGAGTCTCCCTACTTCATTTGTTTTTTTAATGACAGCTGTCAAAGATATGACGTCCTCCATATTTTTTTAAAAGACAACATATGGCTTGTGATACAACATTTGAAAGCTATTATTTCACGCAGTATGCTCCTAAATTTTGACTCGATTCTATGAAGTCATTTTAAAATGGCGACCAATCAAAAGTTCAAAACGAAGGAAAGTTTATTTAAAAAATCACTCAGACGCAAGAGGTTCTACAGCTATTTGCTCGGCTATTTGACACAACACACTCTCAATAGCTAAACACAATTCCAAAAACAGAATAAGTAATATAAAGCGCACTCTTAATTATTTTAATTAAATTAATTAAAGGCGAAGGGGTCAATTCGAGTTTCCTCCTAGGTCGCCTGACCTAACCCTCATGGATTTCTTTTTTGTGGGGTTATTTAAAACATAGCATGTATGTAAATAAGCCTACTTATTTAGATAGATTTCTTAAAAGAGATTTACATAGATGTCTTAAAAAATAGAATAAGATAGGAAATTAAAAATATACTCGCTGAAATGATACGTAACATAGTCTGTCAACTGTCAAAAAGTCAACGGGGCACAGTTTGAACATTTGTTAAAGACTAGATTAGGATAGGTAGTTTTAATTGTATTAATTTTATTTTTTAGTGTTCTGTTTTTAATAAATAGGTTAAATAAAAATATTTAAGAATATTTATCGTATCGATCGCAGTTTAGGTCTCTTGGTACAAATATTTGCTACCAATAATTTCCAAAATTCTCGAAAAAATCATTACCGGCCCATTAAAAGCTTTCGCTAAAGTCAAGATAATATCATGTCTCTCATTTGACATATTTTGCAGTTATTCTAATACTGTGTCTAAGAGAGAGATTAGGTAAATACTATAGGCGTCAGAACTTAAGATGTCAGCGCCATTGCAGAAAATGTTGGAACTAATTACTGAGCCATTACTTCTCTGTTGTTACGTCGTGTTTATTGTGCTTATTATTGTTTCTTTATTTTATGGCTTTTGTGTACCATTTTATTATTTTTTTACCTTAAGACACCACTTGTGATAATACCTGTATTTCAAGGTTTATCATTGAGGTATAAGTTGTTGGCATAGTTTTATTGGTTTTCTTTTGATTTTTAGTTTTCAAGGAAATAAAATAAAAATAAATAGGGTATATGTTTTTTTTTTTTTTTAAATTGTTTAACATATTAATTATATTATTAAGTAGAATGTCAGACATTAAGCTGTCAGATTTTTTTCTTCATTCGAAGAGTTTTGGATGAACATTTCCTCCATCCTGTTCTTTTGCAAATGTAATTTCTTTGAAGGTACTGCAGATTTTTTTAATATATTCTATATATTTTTTTTAATATTTACTCCTTGACTGAAACAGACAAGAGTTATAGTAATCTTAAAATACTAAAACTTACATAGAAAAAAATAGTAACCCTTAGCAAAACGAAGAAAACAGAGAAGATACTCCCATATTTTTACTAACTGGCTTTCCTATCTTCAGTTTTAATTTTTGATATCCAAGTCAGTCTTGCGTCTATTTATGCGTTCCTTTTCACCAAATTTATGCACATTAGAAATAAAGGAAATAAAATAAAAATAAATAGGGTATATCTTTTTTTTGTTTTGAAATTGTTTAACATATTAGTTATATTATTAAGTAGAATGTCAGACATTAAGCTGTCAGATTTTTTTCTTCATTCGAAGAGTTTTGGATGAACATTTCCTCCATCCTGTTCTTTTGCAAATGTAATTTCTTTGAAGGTACTGCAGATTTTTTTAATATATTCCGCTTTTTTTACTCCTTGACTGAAACAGACAAGAGTTATAGTAATCTTAAAATACTAAAACTTACATAGAAAAAAAATAGTAACCCTTAGCAAAACGAAGAAAACAGAGAAGATACTCCCATATTTTTACTAACTGGCTTTCCTATCTTCAGTTTTAATTTTTGATATCCAAGTCAGTCTTGCGTCTATTTATGCGTTCCTTTTCACCAAATTTATGCACATTAGAAATAAAGGAAATAAAATAAAAATAAATAGGGTATATCTTTTTTTTTTGTTTTGAAATTGTTTAACATATTAGTTATATTATTAAGTAGAATGTCAGACATTAAGCTGTCAGATTTTTTTCTTCATTCGAAGAGTTTTGGATGAACATTTCCTCCATCCTGTTCTTTTGCAAATGTAATTTCTTTGAAGGTACTGCAGATTTTTTTAATATATTCCGCTGTTTTTACTCCTTGACTGAAACAGACAAGAGTTATAGTAATCTTAAAATACTAAAACTTACATAGAAAAAAATAGTAACCCTTAGCAAAACGAAGAAAACAGAGAAGATACTCCCATATATTTACTAACTGGCTTTCCTATCTGCACTTTTAATTTTTGATATCCAAGTCAGTCTTGCGTCTATTTATGCGTTCCTTTTCACCAAATTTATGCACATTAGAAATAAAGGAAATAAAATAAAAATAAATAGGGTATATCTTTTTTTTTTGTTTTGAAATTGTTTAACATATTAGTTATATTATTAAGTAGAATGTCAGACATTAAGCTGTCAGATTTTTTTCTTCATTCGAAGAGTTTTGGATGAACATTTCCTCCATCCTGTTCTTTTGCAAATGTAATTTCTTTGAAGGTACTGCAGATTTTTTTAATATATTCCGCTGTTTTTACTCCTTGACTGAAACAGACAAGAGTTATAGTAATCTTAAAATACTAAAACTTACATAGAAAAAAATAGTAACCCTTAGCAAAACGAAGAAAACAGAGAAGATACTCCCATATATTTACTAACTGGCTTTCCTATCTGCACTTTTAATTTTTGATATCCAAGTCAGTCTTGCGTCTATTTATGCGTTCCTTTTCACCAAATTTATGCACATTAGAAATAAAGGAAATAAAATAAAAATAAATAGGGTATATCTTTTTTTTTTGTTTTGAAATTGTTTAACATATTAGTTATATTATTAAGTAGAATGTCAGACATTAAGCTGTCAGATTTTTTTCTTCATTCGAAGAGTTTTGGATGAACATTTCCTCCATCCTGTTCTTTTGCAAATGTAATTTCTTTGAAGGTACTGCAGATTTTTTTAATATATTCCGCTTTTTTTACTCCTTGACTTAAACAGACAAGAGTTATAGTAATCTTAAAATACTAAAACTTACATAGAAAAAAATAGTAACCCTTAGCAAAACGAAGAAAACAGAGAATATACTCCCATATTTTTACTAACTGGCTTTCCTATCTTCAGTTTTAATTTTTGATATCCATAGTCTTGCGTCTATTTATGCGTTCCTTTTCACCAAATTTATGCACAGCAGAAATTTGATGTTTTCTTTCTTCAGGAAATATATGAAATGTTAAATGGGTTTCTTTGAATTCCCTTTTGTGCCTGTAAATAGACATTTAAAAAGGTCTACAAGTATTTTTCGTTCATGTGTCAACACGGCTTTATTCACAATAAAATGTACATACCTCGGAGCAATGAATTTTTCTTAAAAAACGTAAATTATAAAATAATTATTATTAATAAATAATCAATCGTCCTTATCAAGGTCTACAAGTTATTGGCCGAAATAAAAATAATTGTTACCCTCAAATAACCAGTCCCATTAGTTTTTATCAACGCTTGTGGTATTTTATCACGGGAAATTAACGAAATAAGCTTGAAGTCCGCCGGCACCGGTTTATTTAAAATTATATTAATAATTATTTTCGAGACAACACGAGATTCTCGAACAGATTACATCTTCACCGGGTTATTTATTTGTTCTATTGTTGTAAATCAACATTTTTACGAGTATGTGTTTGTACTCGAATAAAATATATTCGTAATGAATATGTAAACGCATGGGCGTAGGTAACATTTTTTTCAGTGGGGTGCTCGAGGAGGTTTATTTATTAAAATGTGTTACACATTAAGTAGTTTACTGTAAAGCAAATAATGACTCAGCTACTGTTTCCTAAGCATATTCTACTACATTCTTATATATGATCTTATATATATAAGATCATGCATAACGGATGTTATATCAGATCATTAATGCTTTCAACAATGCGCCATGGCAAATAATAATAATAGCCACTCCTTCCCGCACAGGTCCCTGAGAGGACCTAAGGGGTTACTCTTCGGAGTAATTATAGGGTGAGTATTATTATTATTATATTATTATTAACATAATCTTGAACTAGACTAAATTGACGCGTATGTTAATACTGTTAGTATTTTAAGGTTAATGTAAAGATATTATAATTCTTGTATGTTTCAGCCAAGGATTAAAAAAAAGCGACATATTGAAAAAAACTGTAGTACCTTCAAAATAATTACCCTCACAAAAGAACATGATAGAAAAAATGATCATCCAGATCTATTCGAATGAAGGATTAAAAATCGCAATGAAAGATTTAAGGGGGGAAACAATTAGAGGGTTCAAAAAAAAATCTATTGTTTTTTTTTTACCTAAAAAGATAGTAAATGTATCATAGAATATGCATGCAATGTTTTAAAACCAAATTCAAAGCCCTTCTATTTTTTTTTGGCGTTCTTCGAAGAAAGAGCGTAGTACGCATTTCGGCGCTGTCGACCAAGGGGACCTTTTGTCTATAGTGTCCTCTTTTGATATACCTTGGGACGAATTTATATAGGCTCGCCAAGAGCTTCAGCAAAGTATAAATGAGTTTTACGAAGAACTTGAGAGCTACTGATGCCCCTGGCATCACTGATTAAGGCGTAAGTATAGTATCATTTTCAGTATTTCTCAAAACAGCATTTTTGAAATTTGCGGGAAAGATATCTCAAAAGTTCTCAACTGATCTTGACGAAACTTTTATTTCTTGTCTATACAACTAGTTTATATGTGAACCTAAAGTTTATTCAATTCGACTTTGTAAAATATGAAAATTATTGCAAAAAAAGTAGAACATTTTTTGGTAAATGTTTGCCATTTTTTTTGCCGAAAAACTTGAGGCATTTCTTCAATTTTTTTCCCTCATTTTTTATTGGTTCACATAGAAACTATAACATTAATTAACTCATGTTTTATTAGACTGTTTCAAACGAAAATTACGGCCTCCAGAACGCCCGCAAGTCAATGTCTCATTCTTGGACATGCTGCCTTTGACCGCTTATAAATCTGCCATTTTGAAATAAAAAATTAAAAAAAACATTTTTATATTCTTTAAACATGTACAAAACATCATGCCAAATTTCAATTATACCTTCAAAGTTAAAAAAAAGTGAAGAATGCTTGATTTTTTGGACTTAACTAATTGTCCCCCCCCCCTTAAGATATTCAGTTTGATATGTCTGACATTGTACTTAAAAATATAATTAATATATTAAACAATTTCGTATAAAAATACTGCTATACCTAATAGAAAAGAAAATGGTTCTACTTTTTCAAAATAAATCTATCCAACCTAAAAATATACCTTATTTGTTTTTGTCTTATTTCTATCAAAACAAAAAATCTTCTATCAAAACAGAAAATCAATTAAATTATGCCAATAACTTAGAAATTATAAATATTGATATACGTATATTATCAAACATGGCGTTTTAAGGTAAAAAATCATAAAATGCTACACAAAAATCATAAAATAAAGCAACAAATTGAACATAAGAACATTAAACGTCACATAACAACAAAGAATTAATGGCACAGTAATTAATTCGAAAATTTTCCGCAGTGGCGCTGGCTTCTTAAATTCTGATGCCTATAGATTATTAACAATTTGTATTTGTAGAAAAGTCAAGAAGACTAGAGCTCTTGCTCAGTTGAATAATAAATAAATTGTTTAAAATATTGTTCATTGCCCTTCCTTTTTCCCCAACTTTTCCTAGTTCAGAATGCTGCCTTTGAAAACAGTAATTTATCTTATATATATGGTGGTATTAGATCCTACAAAACTAAGAATGTAATGTCTGCAGCGTTGAATAGTCCTAGATATCACAAGTAAATATATATTAGACAGTGAAAATAGCATTACATTATTCTAAGTCAAAGTTTTGAAAAAAATAATGGGTTACGGACCTGTATTGTCTTCGAAAAATCCGACCCCTCGTTTATACAAAGTACTGATCCGTCTAAATTTATTAGGAAACAATATTATTGACATTTAGTTTCCTTACAACTCAGTCATATTTGTCAATTCCATAAAAATATTTTTTTTTTGTATTTACCGCAATGAAAACGCAAAATTCAAAACTAATAATTTAGTGTCTGTAGCGTTGAATTGTCCTGGATAGCACAAGTAAATAATTATTAGACAGTAATAATAGCCACACATTGTTAAATTATTATTCTTAGTCAAAGTCTTGAAAAAATAATGGGTTACGGACCTGAATTGTCCTCGAAAAATCCGACCTCTGTTTATACAAACTTACACTAACTATTGATCTATCTAAATTTATTAGGAAACAATTTTATTTACAATTATAATTACATATGATATTTAATAAAATTTGTTTACGAACTGTCATATTTGTCAATTTCATTATAATTGATTTTTTTGTATTTGACAACAATGAAAACGCATACAGTGTACCTATTGTTATGTAACTGCGTCTTAAGAATTCCACAGCCGTACACATTGGAACCCAGATCAATTAAAAATAATATTTTAATTAGGGACATGTCAGCAGCATGCCGCGTATGACGAGTTGCTCTGTACAAAAAAAAAAAAAAAAAACAGAAAGCCCGTCAAATGTATCAAATTCGTCCAGTTCCTCGAAGAAAGACGGCGTTGCTGGAACTGAAACATTCCAGTAGGCATGGAGCTAAAATCATCAAAAAGTGTTCTTGAAAAATATAGGGCTAGTTTTGACGGTTCCCTATGTATTTTTCCCGTCCGCCAATTTTTTAAATTAACAATTTGTGAAAAAAGAAATGTTTTTTTCACATTTTCGCTTATATCTCCTTTCCTTTGCATATTTCATATAACATATGCATTTAAGAAGTTGTAGCCTATTGAATTTCCAAAATCTTAAGCCCAACTTGAAGTCTCCAAGTGCTATTGTTAACTTGCAAATGACTGCTGAAGTTGAAAACGTGCTATTTTTTCACTATTTTTTTTACTTCGAAAGTAGGGAAAATAGACTATGACCATGACATTTGGACGGACTGCTATTTGTAGTATGAAGATACAAAAAAAATTCTAATCGTATTTTTTTGCAAGCCTTAATTAACAATGACGCTATTTCTTTGTTTATTGTACGATATTGACCGGGTTGGGCTAGAAAAATCATAAATCTCTTCAAGTTTGTGAGACTTTTTGAGATTTTGAAAAATATTTATTTGGGCCGGTTTTATAACGTTTTCTACGCGACTACCTTTTTTGACGCGACGTATATATTGTTTTAGCGTTGCCGCTTCGAAATTCTTGGAATTGTGACTATAATATCTTGACGCTCATTTTTTTTTAAATACGCGTCTTGAAGCGTACTTTCAAGATATTATAAAAAAAGCGTCAATAAAAGATAGTCGCGTAGAAAACGTTATAAAACAGGCCCAAATTAATATTTTTCAAAATCTCAAAAAGTCTCGCAAAATTGAAGAAATTTATGATTTTTCTAGACCAACCCGGTCAATATCGTACAATAGACAAATAAATGGCGTTATTTAACACATTGGAGACATTGTTAATTAAGGCTTGCAAAAAAAATCGATCGTTAATTACTCGAAAAGTTATTAACGGATCGAGCTGACATTTTTTTTTGTAACTTCATACTACAAAAAAATAGCAGTCCCTCCAAGAAGTTTCATGGTCATAGTCGCCCTACTTTCGAAGTAAAAAAAATAGTGAAAAAAAAACACTTTTTCAACTTCAGCAGTCATTTGCAAGTTAACAATAGCACTTGGAGACTATAAGAGAAAATGTGAAAAAAATACGCTTTTTTCTCACAAATTGTTAATTCAAAAAATTAGCGGACAGTTTCAGCTCTACGGACCCCCCGCATTGTGTTCGACGCAAAAAAATACAAACCGTCAAAACTAGCCCTATATGTTTCAAGAACACATAAAAGTCTCAGCCTACTGGACTAAAAGTTCGATTCCATACCAACGAACCGCAACGATTCGGCGGTAAAAAGCACAGATGGCCTTATAATCGTGATTAAGTTGTTTGGCCTATTTATTTCTAATCCGTTTAGGAGGGCAATCATGCGAAACCACTAAATTTTAAGTTGGTACAGTGGTGTCGCGTGCGGCACACTGGTAAAAATAACAAAGGTACACGAAATAAAAAAAATCAAACCTCGGTTTCAAGCCACTTATTCTATGTACACGTATTTTGGGTCGCTGATTCCGAATCCGGGGTTAGTTTTGTTGAGTTAGCTCGTTATCTCTGTTAAAATGCATAAAACGCCAAGATTGCACCATCATGAAGGCAAACAGAATTATCGCATCATTAAAATTTCGTTTCACATGTCTTTTTGGTCGAATCCGAATTACGAGTTATTTTGAACCATAGAAAGCATATTTTTTTCATACAACTGCGAAAAAATGCAAAAAAAGTGGCTAAAACCGCAAAAAGTGTCGCTTTTGCGGGAAGAACCTGAAGAGTCTTCATTTTTTCTATTTTTTGAGTTGCCAAATTCGAATTCAGCATCGTTTCAACAAAACAAAGCTATTGCAATTTCGTAAGTTATTCTCAAAATATAACTAACTGGTCTTAACGTACATTCAAACGATTGTAACTGAAGAAAAATGGTTCTGCATGCAAGAATAAGGTTAGTACAATGTTCTTTTAAATGTGATAGAAATCACACTGTTGGATATGCTAATCATACTGCAGTATGATTAGCATATTTGAAAGACGATCTGTAGTCGACCTCCCGAAGCCAGGAAGACCATAGATTAGTGATGTTCACGTTTCAGAAGTTAGGAAAATCAAAACAGCAAATACAGGGTTTGTCCGGAAAGTAATGTCAGTGAGCTTTGAAAAATGGTTTTTATTGGTTCTATGTGTACAAATCTTTAGAAACTTTCAAAATACATTCCTCCTGCGTCCACACATAGGTTCCAGCGGGTCTTCCACGCATCAAAAGCCGCACGGTAGTCGTTTTCCGGAATCGCCTTTAAAGCGTCGTTGCAAGCCTTCTGAATGTTTTTCACCGACCCAAAATGCTGTCCTTTCATTGGGGTTTTGAGGCGCGGAAACAGAAAAAAGTCTGTGGGGCCACATCCGGGCTGTAGGGAGGCTGGGGAACAACGGTGATGCCTGCCTCGACGAGGTAATCGGCCACGAGGAAGCAGGTGTGCGAAGGCGCATTGTCGTGGTGAAGCTTCCAGGATTTCGAGATGTCTGGGCGGACGCGATTCACCCTGCGTTTCAGCCGCTTCAGCACCTCCACGTAAAACTTTCCGGTTACGGTTGTCCCCTGCGGTACAAACTCATAATGGACCAATCCCCGGCAATCAAAAAAGACAATCTGCATTGTCTTGATCTTTGACCTGGACATCCTGGTCTTCTTGGGGCGAGGGAGTTCGACGTGTGCCATTCCGCACTTTGCCTCTTCGTCTCCGGATCGTATTCAAAGACCCAACTTTCGTCCCCGGTAATGACGTCATCAAGGAAAGCGGGGTTGTCTTCGCAGGTGTTCAAAAGTTCTTGGCAGGTTTCGACTCGCCTCGCTTTTTGGTCGTCCGTTAGCACTTTTGGCACGAGCTTCGCGCACACCTTCCTCATTCCGAAAGACCCCGACACAATTTCGTGAACAATGGTTTTCGTAATGTCTAATGTTTCGGAAATTCAACGGACACTTAGACGACGGTCAGTGTTCAACAAGTCACGCACACGTTTCACATTGTCGTCGGAACTGGAGGTTGATGGCCGTCCAGCGCGGTTCTCGTCGTTGACATCTTCCCGACCTTTTGCGAAGGCCTTGTGCCACCGGAAAATTTGCCTGTCCGAAAGACAATCGACGCCGAAAGCCTTCTTCAACATTGGAATGGTTTCCGCAGCGCTCTTCTCCAGTCTCACACAAAACTTGATCGCCAACCGTTGCTCAAGCGAACGTTGCATTTTTTTTCTTGCACCGGGTCACTGTAACGACTCTTAAAGAACGAGTGATGCGACCGCTACAACGACCGGTAGCCAACTGACGCTTGTTGGATCTTGTTGCCAGATCCTTCCACCACAATCCCAGCACGTAAAGCGCGGGCTGGCGCGTACAGTCTCGGGAAAAAAATTACTGACATTACTTTCCGGACAAACCCTGTACTAATCAAATGAGCAGTAAGCAAAGACTTGTTGATGCAATATCAAATCAACAGCAAATGTCATACTTTGAGGTTTGCAAAATTGTACAAAAAATCCTAAAAATGTATCCGCGTGAACTGCAATGATTAGTTGATTTGAAGGAAGTAGATTTTGCACTCAGGTAAGATTTTTATTTGCGAATATTGGCTAAGATTTAAATTGAACCTGGATGGTTATGCCATATTTTATGACAGATGAGGCCCATTTCTCGTCAGCCAAAACTGTCGAATATGGTCAATAGACAGAAAGGTTTTTATGACAAGAAAGTCACTGTTTGGTGTGGTTTCACTGCTAATTTCATCATTGGTACATACTTTTTCGAAGACATACATCATGACGAGATCATAATCGAGGAGCTTGCTGCAAGAACAAGGCAGCTCCATTTTCAACGCGTGACGAGGTTAGCTGCTTATAATTTCGATAAAAATTTTAGGCGTTATTTAACGCAAATTCCACGCATCTCAGTGCGTGGAGTATACATCCTGACATATGCTGAGCTGCGTCGAATTTGCGTTACATAACGTCTAATATTTTTATCGAAGTTATAAGCAGCTAACCTCGTCACGCGTTGAAAATGGAGCTGCCTTGTTCTTGCAGCAAGCTCCTCTAATTGTCACTGATACCTGCAAATGTTAAGAAATGATGCATTTCCGGTTAAATACTTATTAACTGTTATTTTTCAAGGTCGTGTTACAAGCAGACATTTTGAATATTCATGTCCATTAAGATCGCATGGTCTGAACCCAGCGAATTTTTGGCTTTGGACTTATTTAAAAATTTTAGTGGTTATAATACGACCAACAATGCTGGAATAATTAAAATACTTTACTTTATTTTATGAGGTATACATTGTATGCCTCCATTCTTCGATTAGGTATATTCAAATTTCGTACATGGTTGTAAAATTTGGTACAAGATGCTTTCTTGTAACCCAAAACATTCGAAATGTCGACCACTCTGTACCTTAACAGGCATACAGTATAAGAAGGCTTCATCAGGATCATTATCAAAAACAGTTTTTTGTAAGCATGGTGACCAGATCAATACAATCTGGGTCTTGGCGTGTACCTATTAAAATATATGTATCAACGGTGGCAGTGTTTTAAACATTCAGTTGCAAAAAATCATTAAATGATGGGCTACCTAATACACACACTGACATATTGCATAAATGACACTTCGAGAACTTTGTGATAGAAAAATAAAATCAAAAATACAACGGATTGTAGTTCAAAAAAATAATATTTGAAATAATACTCTTTTCGTTAATAATTTGGTATACCATTACATAAATACATTACTCGTATACGTGATTTATTATAACAATTATTGCGTAACTTTCTACGTGGATCATAAATTCTAACAAAACATAGTTATGTTATGACCCCTTAAATCATGAAGTAATAAAATCATACACTACAGAAAAACAAATTACCATACTCATTTTAATAAAATTATTAGATTATTGCTAGTTGGCACGTTTATGCAATACACTGGACGACCAAATAAACACATATTGTACAGAGTGTTTGACTTTATTAATTAAATGTGTTTAATTATGGCATTATAACAAAAAAAAGAAAACATTGCTTAAACTTTTATGACTTCTTAACATCAATATAAATTTTACACAAAAAAAACATCGTTGAAACTATATTTATATGAACTATAAACTTGTAATGTATTGAAATAAAATAGGTAGAATTTAACCGAACACAAAATAACATTGATTTGATCTATAAAATACTTGTCTTTTGCAACGAACAATTACATTCGAGCAACATAATTTGAGCACTAAATTATTCACCATTTCACCACAAGTTTTGTGTATTACCAGATTATTTTTTCAGCACAAAATATTAGTTTTTGACACCGAAAATCTTACTTGGGCACTAATATTTCAGAGTTGTGCTGCCAAATAAAACAAGATATGTATGTAATCCCCAACAGAAGCAGCAAAAATAAGATGTATATATGTATCAACTCAATTAAGTAACTACCACAGGATATTACTGATTAACTTTGGAGATCATTAAATCTTTTTTTCATTATTTTACGGATTTGCTTACTATTTCTTGTGATATTCGTAACGTTTTTAGAGCTAAAATAATGCATCTCCGGTGTAGGTATTTTGGTGATTATTTATTAATATTGGTTCTCAAATATTAATTAGGTGACAAAGTACAAAAATTATCAGAAAAAAAATGGTGCTTAGATAATCATTATTTTGGTGCTCATGTCAAATATTCTCTCATGAAATTATGAAAAAAGAAACGAATATTTCTTTGGAACGTGATAAACTAATTTTTGGCAAATGATTACCTTCTTAAAATTGCAAGTAAAAAAATTGTAGGCGAAACTTTGTAGTACTTTCTAGTCATTTATACAGATGCCTAATTTTTTTTCGCATCGATGAAACGATATTGATATAACATGATATAAATTGACACCTAGCGGGCACATGAAGTTGTAAAATACTTATAGATATATCGTACTTTTCATCTGCCATACATTTTGCCCAACGCAGATGTCAGATAGTACACTTTTTTCTTGACGTTATCTTCGTCAGCTACTATTATGAAAGCAATCGTTACCGATGCCGATGTTTGCTTTTCTACAGTCACTAATCACACGCTAAAATTCTTCTTGAAATATGTCGGTAGATACTTATTACATTGCTGATCTGATTATAAGAAATAAACAAATTATTTACGATAATAGTTCTAACAATTATTTACGATAAAATTTTGATTTAGAAAATACATGCAACACCGTACATAATATGTCTGTAAATTCTTTGAATCTGAAAAATTAGTACATTATTATTAGTATTATATTCAAGAAACTTTTGTTGTTTATAGATACAAAGAAATAATAATAATTTTTTTTCCATCTGTCTGACTTCTCGTCTGTTCTGTTTAAATATTATTAGTTCAATGAAAAAAAAAATTGTTTATTGGATTTTATATATTTATAAGGTCCTTTGTTATTGATATTTTGTATTTTTTAATTTTATGCCTATGAGAACTTTGTTGAATGAAATCTTGTATAAGTTTTTATAGAGTAAGATGACTGCTCCCTTTATCACAAATGTTAGAAAATACCAATTTTTTGTAAAAACTGAAATCTCCGATTTTATTCGTTTATAGCAGACCTGATGACAGTAATCAAAACACCTTAAAAATTTAAATGACAAAAACTTTTAGGCAATCCAAAAATAAAACGAATAGCAACGAAATGTCGGGAGTTTCTGAAATCAGTTGTGAAGATTATATGTAAATAAAAGTACGTACTTATATAAATAAAAATATCAATTTTAACTAGACTCAGAAAACATGTATGTAACTCATCTAAATAAGGTAGAATAGAAAAATTGTGTACCATAACATGATTTCGACAATAATCCACAACATAATTTTGACAAAAAACTAATAAGAAATGTAACAGAAAGTAGACAGTTAGATACATTTGATTATCTAATTAAGATAATTAATTAGATCTAACTTTAGTTTTAGTCATCCCCTGATGATGTCAACATGATTGGCGAAACGCGCTGGTTGAGAGCAGAAAAGAACTGCATTTGGAGTTATACTAACATAATCTTTTTGGTTTCTTGATTTAAGATAAACGGTTCCAAACTTATCGTGATCACCGCAAGTTACCTGCAAAAGAAAGACATTTTGCGACCTAAATATATACGATTACTTACGAATAGCTTATTACCGACTGTTCAGAATATGTACCCAAACAATACTTTCATATTCCAACAAGATGGCGCAGCTTCCCATACTGCAAAAAAGACGAAAAAGTGTTTCGGGGAACAGCATAGTAAAGTCCTATCATGGTCATCAGACAGCCCCGACCTAAATGTCATTGAAACACTGTGGCATGAGATAAAAAGAATTTTGAGATATGATCCTCAAAGAACAGTCTCTACTTTAAAGGAAAAAATCGGCGAAATTTGGGACACCTTTTCACCAGAACTCTAACGAGGCTTGGTTGAAACAATGACTGCAAGAATTCGGGCCGTAATTAAGGCAAAAGGTGACGTAACGCCTTATTAAGACTTTTTTTCCGAGAATTTAGTTACCAGTTATTTTGTTACATTTTATTTGTTTTGTTAAGTTGTTAAGACATTGTTAATTTGGTTTTTTGGAAACATTAATTAAAATATACTTTTAAATTCTTTAAGTTCTTATGTACTGCCAGCTGCATTAGTCAATTTTTGCTTCATTATACATAAAAACAGTCTAATACGCGAAAAATGTGTTTGTTCGAACATATAGTTGTTAGGCTCGTAGTCTTTATTTTTGTGACCAAACTGGGAACAACCCCTTAATACCGCCACCACTGCTTTCAAAATCTAAGAAGTTTGGCGCGCCTAATTTACTCGTGGGCCTCCTTCTTGCTTTCCCAGCCCGAGCAACATATTGAAAATTCGTTGGGTTCACCCATTAGAATACACGGTGTTTCGTGATAGCGACCGCCGATAGCATCTTAATTATGAGTAAAACGCGTTATCTAGCAGGCTGCAATCGCGATGCGTGTTTGTCCCTCGCACATTTCACTTGTTTCTTCCCCCCACATAATAACAGTAATAGAAAGAGACGAGAGCCGAACGGCCTAATAGTAGAAAATTTAATTTATGTAAAAAATAATTAAAGTGTCCCGCTTGACGGAATTTGAGTGGTCCCGGTCGGAGTTGGCTAATTTAGAATTTCTATTCGTGACACTGTTTAAATTACGCGGCATGACGTCATAGTTGAGTTGTAACGCCTTTTTCATAATGTCGTATTACACGTATTAATTTAAAAAAAATAACACCTACGTTAATTCAAGTGTACAGGGTGAGTTTGTCTCATCAGAATTCTGTATTATTCAATGCATTTCAAATAATTTCTTCTAGTTCTAAGTAATTAAAATATAATATACAGGGTGTAGATTATGTGCATGTTTAATTAAGAGTACGTTTTCTAGAGAACACGCAATCTGTATTCTCGAACCGTACTTCAAGGCTAATGGAAATATTCGTAGAAGAGTTTCACAAGAGTGTTTTTTGAAAAACAGAAAATATGGGAAGAAAAGAAGGAAGTAGCCGACCAAGAAAAGGTACTACCGAGGTAGTAAAAAACATCCGACAAACTATGAATGTTAATGCTCGTAGAATTTACGAGGTGTGTAAATTAAGTAATGAGAGTGGCAACGTAGCGGCCGATCTAGTAACACTGCGAAGACGGGACTTGTAAGGGCGGTAGTTTAACATGTAATGCACCTTCAGTACAAGTTTGAACTCGTTAGAGTCATTTGTTTGTTCTTTGTAAGTTTTTGTAAACCGTTTTTTTTTTCTAATGCGTTTTAAAAATGAGTGACGTTAATTTTGAGCAACAGTGTGCTATCAGGTTTTACTTCAGACTTAGACACAGCGCAACGGATAATTTGGCAAAACTTCAACGCGCTAAGAGAGTCGATTGAAGATGAACCACGCAACGGATGAAAATGTAATAGAATTCGGGATCTTGTACGCTCAGATCGTCGGTTGACGACAAGAATGATCGGGGAAGAGGTAAATTTGAATCACACCACTGTTCATTACATTTTGACTAACGCACTGGGGATGAGAAAAATCTGCGCAAAAATGGTTCAAATAAACCTTTTGCAGGAACAAAAGGACCTCAGGAGAGAAAGGTGTCTTGACTTTTTTGGAATCGATTGAAAATGATCCCCAGGAACGTGTCATTACTGGTGATGAGACTTCTGCGTTTGAGTACGACATGGAGAGCAAGCGCCAAAGCATGAAATGGCACACTTCAAGCTCTCCAAGACCCAAAAAAGTAAGAATGAGCAAGTCGAAGATCAAATGCATGCTGATGCTTTTTTGATATCCAGGGAATTGTCCTCAAAGACATTTCAGTAAACCAGTTTTTAGCCAGTAAAAACATTTCTGTGGCTCCTCAGCCTCCTTATTCGCCTAATTTGAATCCTTGTGATGTCTTCTCTTCCCGAGATTAAAAAATCACCTCAAAGGATGTTATTTTGGGACCATAGAAAACATTCAAACGGCTGTAACCGACCAGCTGAAGGCTATTCCAGTATATGAGTTCCAGCACTGCTATGAGGAATGGAAGAACTTTCTTCAGCGCTGTGTGGCTTTCAGGGAAGTTATTTTGAAGGATACAATACTAAATTGTAATTCTATTCGAATTAAAAATCAGTCTCATTACTTAATTTACATATCTCATATAACATTCTGACCGTTCTGAAAATAACGGTAAGATAATAAGTTTTTCAATGCACTACAACACTTTAAAGTTTAACAAAGCGCGAACTTTGAAATTCATTAAAACATTCCGTTACAGCTTTTATTCGAATATAATTATGCGGTGATATTACAACACTCGAACCCCTTTTATGTCACCAAATCCGTGCATCATCGTCTCGCTTAAGTCGCGAAATTTAGTCTCTCTTAAGTCGCGATCATAACCTCAACTTTTTCGTGTTTTAGCTGCAAAAAGAAATATTTAGAGATATACCACAGCACTTGTTATAACGAAAAATGAGCCAACTGAACGAAAAAATCAACTTAAGTATACCCAGTCGTGCGGGACAATGTTCAATTTTCCACTTGAATGAATATTTTAAAGGTTAAACATTTTTTAAAAGACACCTCACCTATTTTAAAGGCTAGGTGTCTATATTTAATGTATTACACAATCATTTTTTTTAAATAAAAATTGTACATATTCATGCGAGAATCCAATTTCCAAATGTAGTTCTAAAACTTTTACAGGCGGCGACTTAAGAGGGATCGTTTCGTGACATAATAGGGGAAAACGTGGTGAAATAAGAGGGGATGTGAATTAAGCGGAGGTGAGTTAAGAGGGGTTCGAGTGTACACTCATTTAATAGCGTAATCGGTCACATGCATCGGTTTTTATTTTGTAGAAAGTATAGCTAACAATATGCAATAAAGTAACAATTAAGTTACGCGCTACGTTTTTCATCACCGTGGCCGTGTTTGACTTCGATTTTTCTGAATGTACGAGATTCACCATAAATTTAAACGTTTTAAAATTTTTAACAAACCGAAACCTCAGCGCGAGCAGGAGTTAAGTTTCTGTCACTAAATCTCTAAGGAGCTGTCCGGCCCAGACCATTAAACTGCTAAATTATTGTGGTTTGTTTGACAGTACCTTCGAGCTTTTGAAATTGCCCCTTCTTCGTAAAACGTCTCCGCGAGCAAAATTATTGTCTTAGAAATGTTATATATGTTCAGAAATACCTTAACAAGTACCTGTAAACTTTCAGGGGCACCCGTTTTGAGGACGATAAATCATAGTCGGTCTGTGTAAGTGGATCATAAGATTCGTAAGAAGAGAGATGAATTTGAAAGCAGTAAAATATAAAATCATGTCGCTTGATTGTTTTGTTATTTATTAGACCACTTAAAGCCTATCCACAGTGACAAATTATTAAATATGTGAAAGCTCTTAAGAAACTAATAATTATCATTAAGGGAAATTGGATTAACTGTTGATGTCTAAGCTAATAAAATTTGAGTAAAGTCTCAAGTATAGTCACCAAGGAAGCTCAATTATATTTGCCAAAATGCGGTTCTTAGTCATGATTTATCTTAATAATTACACCGGCACACAAAAAAAAGTGAAACCTGAGGTCTGACATGTCAATTCTTATGTATTTTGATGCGCTGAATACGAAGCTGATGTCCGTTTTGCTCCATCGCCCACCAGTTTTCCACAAAACCCCAATTGTGGGTCAAAATTGACCAAGAAAATACCAAAGTCTATTTTTTGTACCGTTTACTCCAGATATATCGTTTCCAGAGTACTTTTAACCACTGAAAAGGATTCCGTAGTCCAAATTTAATTATGACACTTCAGTAACCCAAAAAGCCCAACTTTGGGTCAAAATGACCAAAAAAATTCCAAAGTACTTTACTTTTCTATTTTGGTTATTAATGGATTTTGACTAAACCATTGTTAAAAAGTCAATGAAACAAAAAAACAAAAGACAAAGAAACTCATACTAAAACCCAGAGGCAAAACTCGAACTGAAACTTACAGAAGCAAACTTATACTGAAACCCAGACGCACAACTTACACTGAAACTCAGACAATCAAACTGTTACTCAAACCGAGACGCAAAACTCACACTTGGACTATGACAAGCAAACTGAAATTCAGAGAGTATAAGTTACAAATAGATGACAAATAAGACAAAATCGTGACTTGTGTGACTGAAACAAAGTTAAATCTCGGTTTGTACTTTGAAAATCTCTTAGATATGACTATAAAAACAAATAAAACACAAGAAAAAAACGAGAAAACCGAATCTTCATTACATGCAAAGTAATTGTAAAAAAAGATATTTTGAAATATGAAAAACTCTTATTCATTCGTTGCATGAATTTCCAAAGATTAACAAGTTAGTGAATTGAAGAACTTTTAGGTTTTTTAGAAACAAAGAACAATAAAATGAATCTACACTGGTTGTTTCGGTTTGGTAAAGAAGTCATCCACTAAAAGCTATTTCTTATAAAACTACTCTTCTATAACAATGGAAGACAATGTATTCAATTCTTACTTTGAAAATGATATGTCGTAAAGAGGTTGTAAATAGAATAGATTTAAAAGTCTTGTTTGCTGTATCCCGCAATTGGGATTTTGTAGGAAATTGAATAATGAGGAGTAAATTTGTACAACTGAATCCTTCACAGCGGTTGAAAATACTCCGGAAATGATATATCTTGAGTAAACGGTACAAAAAATAGACTTTGGTATTTTTCTTGGTCAATTTTGGCCCAAAATTGGACTTTTTTGGGTTAATAAAGGGTCAGAAGTAAATTTGGACTACGGAATCCTTTTCATCGGTTAAAAATACTCCAGAACCGATATATCTGGAGTAAACGGTACAAAAAATAGACTTTGGTATTTTCTTGGGCAATTTTGACCCAAAATTGGGGTTTTGAGGAAAACTGGTGGGTGATGGAGGATATATATATACATATATTATATTGAACATTTCTAGTATTTTAATATCATAGTAACGAGTCTAATGCCGACGTTTCATCTTTTAATACGACCATGATCAGAAGCGATGTTCTGTTTCAATATTTGTTCAGGCAGAATTAACGCCCCCCCAATAAAAACGTCACCAATTAAAATCGCATTGAAACATAAACTCCTGTTCTTTCAGCAAGAATTTTATTTATAATTTTAACGAAATTACGCGGCACGCAATCTGTATTCTCGAACCGTACTTCAAGGCTAATGGAAATATTCGTTGAAGAGTTTCACAAGAGTGTTTTTGAAAAACAGAAAATATGGGAAGAAAAGAAGGAAGTAGCCGACCAAGAAAAGGTACTACCGAGGTAGTAAAAAACATCCGACAAACTATGAATGTTAATGCTCGTAGAATTTACGAGGTGTGTAAATTAAGGAATTATAGTGGCAACGTAGCGGCCGATCTAGTAACACTGCGAAGACGGGACTTGTAAGGGCGGTAGTTTAACATGTAATGCACCTTCAGTACAAGTTTGAACTTGTTAGAGTCATTTGTTTGTTCTTTGTAACGGTTTTGTAAACCGGTTTTTTTTTCTAACGCGTTTTAAAAAATGAGTGACGTTAATTTTGAGCAACAGTGTGCTATCAGGTTTTACTTCAGACTTAGACACAGCGCAACGGATATTTTGGCAAAAACTTCAACGCGCTAAGAGAGTCGATTGAAGATGAACCACGCAACGGATGAAAATGTAATAGAATTCGGGATATTGTACGCTCAGATCGTCGGTTGACGACAAGAATGATCGGGGAAGAGGTAAATTTGAATCACACCACTGTTCATTAGATTTTGACTAACGCACTGGGGATGAGAAAAATCTGCGCAAAAATGGTTCAAATAAACCTTTTGCAGGAACAAAGGACCTCAGGAGAGAAAGGTGTCTTGACTTTTTGGAATCGATTGAAAATGATCCCCAGGAACGTGTCATTACTGATGATGAGACTTCTGCGTTTGAGTACGACATGGAGAGCAAGCGCCAAAGCATGAAATGGCACACTTCAAGCTCTCCAAGACCCAAAAAGTAAGAATGAGCAAGTCAAAGATCAAATGCATGCTGATGCTTTTTTGATATCCAGGGAATTGTCCTCAAAGATTTTGTGGCTCCAGGCCAAACATTGAATCAACACTTTTACAGAGAGGTTCTTTAAAAACTTCGAAAAGGGTGAGACCAAACATCAAGAACAACTGGATGCGCCTTTTGTCACACAGCCATTTCAGTAAACCAGTTTTTAGCCAGTAAAAACATTTCTATGGCTCCTCAGCCTCCTTATTCGCCTAACTTGAATCCTTGTGATGTCTTCTCTTCCCGAGATTAAAAAATCACCTCAAAGGATATTATTTTGGGACCATAGAAAACATTCAAACGGCTGTAACCGACCAGCTGAAGGCTATTCCACTATATGAGTTCCAGCACTGCTATGAGGAATTTAAGAACTTTCTTCAGCGCTGTGTGGCTTTCCAGGGAAGTTATTTTGAAGGATACAATACTAAATTGTAATTCTATTCGAATTAAAAATCAGTCTCATTACTTAATTTACATATCTCATATAACATTCTGACCGTTCTGAAAATAACGGTAAGATAATAAGTTTTTCAATGCACTACCAACACTTTAAAGTTTAACAAAGCGCGAACTTTGAAATTCATTAAAACATTCCGTTACAGCTTTTATTCGAATATAATTATGCGGTGATATTACTACACTCGAACCCCTTCTATGTCAAATCCGTGCATCATCGTCTCGCTTAAGTCGCGAAATTTAGTCTCTCTTAAGTCGCGATCATAACCTCAACTTTTTCGTGTTTTAGCTGCAAAAAGAAATATTTAGAGATATACCACAGCACTTGTTATAACGAAAAATGAGCCAACTGAACGAAAAAAATCAACTTAAGTATACCCAGTCGTGCGGGACAATGTTCAATTTTCCACTTGAATGAATATTTTAAAGGTTAAACATTTTTAAAAGACACCTCACCTATTTTAAAGGCTAGGTGTCTATATTTAATGTATTACACAATCATTTTTTTAAATAAAAATTGTACATATTCATGCGAGAATCCAATTTCCAAATGTAGTTCTAAAACTTTTACAGGCGGCGACTTAAGAGGGATCGTTTCGTGACATAATAGGGGAAAACGTGGTGAAATAAGAGGGGATGTGAATTAAGCGGAGGTGAGTTAAGAGGGGTTCGAGTGTACACTCATTTAATAGCGTAATCGGTCACGTGCATCGGTTTTTATTTTGTAGAAAGTATAGCTAAAAATATGCAATAAAGTAACAATTAAGTTACGCGCTACGTTTTCATCACCGTGGCCGTGTTTGACTTCGATTTTTCTGAATGTACGAGATTCACCATAAATTTAAACGTTTTAAAATTTTTAACAAACCGAAACCGCAGCGCGAGCAGGAGTTAAGTTTCTGTCACTAAATCTCTAAGGAGCTGTCCGGCCCAGACCATTAAACTGCTAAATTATTGTGGTTTGTTTGACAGTACCTTCGAGCTTTTGAAATTGCCCCTTCTTCGTAAAACGTCTCCGCGAGCAAAATTATTGTCTTAGAAATGTTATATATGTTCAGAAATACCTTAACAAGTACCTGTAAACTTTCAGGGGCACCCGTTTTGAGGACGATAAATCATAGTCGGTCTGTGTAAGTGGATCATAAGATTCGTAAGAAGAGGGATGAATTTGAAAGCAGTAAAATATAAAATCATGTCGCTTGATTGTTTTGTTATTTATTAGACCACTTAAAGCCTATCCACAGTGACAAATTATTAAATATGTGAAAGCTCTTAAGAAACTAATAATTATCATTAAGGGAAATTGGATTAACTGTTGATGTCTAAGCTAATAAAATTTGAGTAAAGTCTCAAGTATAGTCACCAAGGAAGCTCAATTATATTTGCCAAAATGCGGTTCTTAGTCATGATTTATCTTAATAATTACACCGGTACACACAAAAAAAGTGAAACCTGAGGTCTGACATGTCAATTCTTATGTATTTTGATCGCTGAATGCGAATCCGATGTCCGTTTTGCTTCATCACCCACCAGTTTTCCACAAAACCCCAATTGTGGGTCAAAATTGACCAAGAAAATACCAAAGTCTATTTTTTGTACCGTTTACTCCAGATATATCGTTTCCAGAGTACTTTTAACCACTGAAAAGGATTCCGTAGTCCAAATTTACTTGTGACACTTCAGTAACCCAAAAAAGCCCAACTTTGGGTCAAAATGGCCAAAAAAATTCCAAAGTACTTTACCTTTCTATTTTGGTTATTAATGGATTTTGACTAAACCATTGTTAAAAAGTCAGACAAAGAAACTCGTACTAAAACCCAGAGGCAAAACTCGAACTGAAACTTACAGAAGCAAACTTATACTGAAACCCAGACGCACAACTTACACTGAAACTCAGACATTCAAACTGTTACTCAAACCGAGACGCAAAACTCACACTTGGACTATGACAAGCAAACTGAAATTCAGAGAGTATAAGTTACAAATAGATGACAAATAAGACAAATTCGCGACTTGTGTGACTGAAACAAAGTTAAATCTCGGTTTAAATAGCCAGCACAAAATTGTACTTTGAAAAAAATTATCTCTTAGACATGACTATAAAAACAAATAAAACACAAGAAAAAACGAGAAAACCGAATCTTCATTACATGCAAAGTAATTGTAAAAAAAGATATTTTGAAAGATGAAAAACTCTTATTCATTCGTTGCATGAATTTCCAAAGATTAACAAGTTAGTGAATTTTTAGAGTTTTTTTAGAAGAAGAACTTTTAGGTTTTTTAGAAACAAAGAACAATAAAATGAATCTACACTGGTTGTTTCGGTTTGGTAAAGAAGTTATCCACTAAAAGCTATTTCTTATAAAACTACTCTTCTATAACAATGGAAGACAATGTATTCAATTCTTACTTTGAAAATGATATGTCGTAAAGAAGTTGTAAATAGAATAGATTTAAAAGTCTTGTTTGCTAAATTGTATCCCGCAATTGGGATTTTGTAGGAAATTAATAAAAGAGGGGGGATAAGGGAAAAGGGGACCCCTCCAAAGGGGTTGAAAAATCCCGGGAAATAAAAATTTGGGAAAAAAGGGAACAAAAAATAGACTTTTGTATTTTTTTGGGGCAATTTGGCCAAAATTGGACTTTTTGGTGGGTTAATAAAGGGTCAGAAGTAAATTTGGACTGGAATCCTTTTCAGCGGTTAAAGTATACGGTTAAATGGGTTAAAATACTCCAGAACCGATAATGGGAGGAAAAAAAAAAAAAAAAATATTTTTTGTTTTTTTTTTGGCGGCTTTTGGCCAAAGTGGGGGGGGGGGGGGAGTGTTGGGTTGGGGAAAGAGAATTTTTTTTTTTTTTTTTTGGGAAGGTGGGTTTTTTAAAAAAAATTATTTTTATTTTTACATACGTCCAGCACTGGACGTTGTATTACATGAAAATTAAAGACTTAAGACTAACTGAATGAGTACATGACTTGTAACTTCTTACTTCTTACTTCTTACTGACTAACATGGTACATTTTACTTATATTTATAAGCTCGGGTTTGTCGACGTAAGCATAAGCGTTCTGTGAATCAAACTGCTATGCTTGCGTTTCTCACAAAGAGTGGTTTCAAAGGAAGTTGTTATCTTTTGACGTATCGGATTACGTCTACTACTGATAGTCATATTACATTGTATATTTTTGCATATAACAACTCCCCTTTTTAATAAAAAGTTGACGTCATACGTCGACTTTTATGATAATTCTGGTATATCTTCTTGTTGGAGATGGGGTCTTCTTCTTAGGAGGGTGTTGAGTCTTCTTAGTGTCTCGTTCGGGGGTGTGTCTTTGGATTTGTTGCAAAGACGGGTCTTGCATTTACAGGTGATGTAGAGGGCCAGGAGTCCAATCGCGATGCTAATGGTTAAGTAGGTGGTCAAGGTGATGTGTTTCGTTATAAAGGGTTCATTAATTAACTTGTCTAAATCTCTGGAGTATTGTTCCAATTTATGATTGGCTATATCCAGATTTTCAATGTTTAGATGGTCGAATTGGAGGGGTTCTAATTTTGGAAGTTGCAGTTTCTCTGGAATATCTCTGCAGCAATCATATGGTATAACTACAGGGTGAGAGTTATCCGTGATGTTGAAGGTATTACGGCTTTCGGCTTGTACCTTTGTTATGCCAACGAATGCGTAACAATCTGGTAGAAGTTTTAGTATTGAGTTCTTGTTGACTGTCGTTATCTTCGTGTCCATCTGGTTGCAATTTATGGTAATGTGGATTGGTTCGGAAACGATTACGAGCCAAACGTTGTTTTGTAGTTTTTGAACGTTATATCCTTGTCCATATACAAGGGAGCTGTCACAATTTTTGGGGATTTGTCTGGAGTTCTTCAATAATTGGGCCTCGCATGCTGCGTTGCTATCGATCGGGTAGGCGTAAAGATCTGAACATAACTTCTTATGTGGGTCTATCTGCTTGCATGTGTTCAAGTTCTTGACGGGTATGTACATTAAAGAATCATCATTCCGCGCAATGTATTTTTGTGAGAATGATAAAACGTGATGTAGACCAGTTCTATTGTCCAAAATAGGAATTGGGTATAAGTGGTAAAGGGTGTACAGCTGCTGTTCTACTAGTGGGATTCTTAATACAAAAATTAGGTCCGATTTTGTTTGAAATGCCTCTAATTCTATTATTTCCAAATATTGTGCAATTTTTGAGTACTTTACTGGAAGGGGTAAATTGTTCTTTACAAGATTTTGGGATATCTCCTGAAGAGAGATAATCAAACCATCTGGCGTAATAATTGAAGAATGAATGATTTTTAAACGAGCAAAGGTTACTGAATTTAGGATGTCATTAAGATTATCCTGAAGGTATAAATAACTTTCCATTAATTTTTCACAAATTTCTAGGAATTTTAATTTAGCTTCGACTAGGGCGATTTTATCTCCTAGTTGGTGAATAGCTCTTTCGATTCTGCCTATGTCTCGATTAAATATTTTTTCATCAATTGCTAATTTTTGAATGGTTTCATTGAAACTTTTTATGACCGAAGAAGTAACAGATATTTGATTTTTTAGAAGGTTTTCAACTTGATTTTGATCTTGGTTTAATTTATTAATACTTTCTGTAAAATATTTACCATCGGCGGCGTCAAGATTACCAGTGATAGCCTTAAATATGCTGCCTATACTGTCCACTAAACCTCGTTTAAAGCGTCTAGTGTCTGTAAAGACTTCTTCAAGTTTTTCTTTAATAGAGTCTGAAATTTGAGTAAGCAAGGTAACATGGGTTTTAACTTCAGAGTGAAATTGTTGCATATTATGATAATCATGGTTAAGCATTTCTGTGATTGCATTCAAAATTCTGTTGTTATTGTTAAAGGTACGTTCGATGCTAGATAGATTTTTGTGTACAAGAAGAGTCCATCTGTCATTGGAAATTATGATTCTTGTTTCATCATGATAGTAAACGCCTATTGTGTTGTTTATTGGGGTTATTTGGTACTGGGCTACGGCTGTTCCGATCAGCACAAAGAACCTGGAAAGATATTTTGACTTTAATTTTCGGAATATGGTTTAAGTCGATCGAAATTGACTTTGGTTTTTTGTTTGGTTTTTGGGTTCAAAAGAGTAGCTGAATTTTTGTGGATTTCTACAATTTCAAAGGGACCGTTAAATTTGTTTTGAAGTTTATCTTTTATCTGCGATTCTTTAACATAAACTTTTTCTCCGACTTGGTAATTTGGCTGGGTTTGAGAAACATGTTGGTCAAAACGAATTTTTGCTTTTTCTTTTCGGGAATCGGTTTTTGCCCGTGCTAATTTATAATAATAAGATATTCGGTTATTTAAGTCTCTTACATATTTTGTGATTAGTTCCTTTTGATTGTATAGAGTTTCTGGTGGTCTACTTGAAGTGTGTCCAAAGATTAACTCATAGGGTGTGAATCCGTGAGTTTTATTGACTGAGTTATTATAACAGACTATCGCGTAAGGGAGTATATTAAAGGGGTGTTCATCGGGATGTTCTGACATGTGTATTCGGATCATTTCTAAAAGAGTAGAATGAAAACGTTCTAAAGATCCGTTTGATTGAGGGTGTCCTACACTGGAATAAGTGAGCTTAATATCATACAATTTACATAGGTCTTTGATTATTGCGTTATCAAATTCTCTGCCATAATCGCAGTGAATTCGTAAAAGGTGTTCCAAAGTGTTGAAAATACAATAATAAAGTATTTGCGACTGTTTTAGCTGTTTTATCGCCTATTGGATACGCTTGACTAAATTTTGTAAGCTCGTCCCTAATTGTGAGCGCGTAATTTTTTTGTAGGAACTTCTAATATGTCAATATTTATTCTTTCGAATGGCGTTTTGGGTGTTTCTGTTATTACTAAAGGTGAGTCTAAATTTTTTCTACAAGCCTTTGTTTTTTGGCAAGTTTCACAATTTTTTATAAGGTTTTCGACATCTTTAGATAATCCTTTCCAATTATATTTTCCTCTAATGCGTCTAATAGTTTCGTTAATGCCACGGTGAATATTGGCTTTACCGGAATGATACTGTTCTAAAATAATAGGAATTTGATCAGCGTCAGGTATTTTGGTGATATCCTGACAAATTTTGAATTTTATGTCTTTTTCGGCGAAAACGAACGATAGTATTTCTAAAATTGGTAACTCAACGTTATTTTCCACACAGTATACTTCTGAAGGAAGGAATTTGTCCTGATCTCTATAAATTGCAGCGAATAAATGTTCGATTATTGTATCGGGATTATTCGGAAGAGGAATAATCAAATATTTTCTTTTTCTAACAGATTTGCTGGAAAAAGTGTTAATTTTGAGGTTTTCGAAATCTGCATTTTCTTCGAAAAGATCTTCGATAATTTTGTTGTGAAGATCCATTAATTTGTCTTGTTGGAAAAGGCTTAGGATGTTTTTGTTTCCTTTGTCTAAAAGTTGTCCGTTTGAAAATTCAATTTTTGCGTAATCGATTAATGATTTTGATTTATATAAATTTATAAATGTGTCAAATTCTTGAAAAATGTTTTTTTGTTTCTGTTTCGTCGTTTTGTTCATTTTGTTCATCTTCATTATCTGAATTGATTTCTACTTTTGGTTGTATTGGATAAATAGAGGCGTGTGACAATTTTGTTTGCGACTGAAAATTTGAGGAATTTTGAAAATGGTTAATTTTGATTCTGGATAGAGCGTCTGCGTTTTTGTTGATTCTGCCTGGTTTGTACTCTATCTCGTAGTCATACTCTTCGAGTTTAAGTCGCCAACGTGCTAAGCGACTACCAGGGTCTTTTATGGAAAAGAGCCAGGTGAGAGGTCTATGATCAGTTATTAATTTGAACTTTCTACCGAAGATGTAAGGACGAAAGTGTTTTACAGCCCAAACTATGGCTAGGAGTTCTCTTTCTATTGTGGAATATTTTGTTTCCGCTTTACAGAGTGTTCGTGAGGCGAAAGCTATGGGTAGATCTTTGCCTACGGTACCTTGTGAAAGTACGGCACCTATCGCGTAAGCGCTTGCGTCTGTAGTTAGTAGAAATGGTTCATCAAAATTCGGGTATATCAATACAGGGGTGGTAATAAGAGCTTGTTTTAGTTCCTCGAAAGATTTTTTGCATTCGGTATCGAAAATAAACGGGGTATCTTTTTGTAATAATTTAGTGAGAGGTTTGGAGATTTTGGCAAAATTGTCTATGAATCTTCTGTAATAGCCAGCGAGACCAAGAAAAGATTTTATTTCTTTTTGATTAGCTGGTTGAGGGAAATTTTGTATACATTCGATTTTTGATGGATTAGGTTTTACACCGTCTTTCGTAATTAAATGACCTAAATAAGCTACTTCCTTCCGAAGGAATTCGCATTTATCTGGCTGAATTTTGAGGTTAGCTTTTTGGAGACGTTTAAAAACTTCTGTGAGACGAGAGATATGATCTTGAATTGTAGGAGAATAAACTATTATGTCGTCCATATAGACTAGACATCTTTCGTTTTGTATTCCCATTAAAATGTTATCCATAACACGCTGAAACGTGGATGGAGCGTTTTTAAGCCCAAATGGAACCCGAACGAACTCAAAGTGTCCATTTTCAACGGTAAATGCGGTCTTTTGAATATCTTTAGAATCTATTTCAATTTGGTGGAACCCGGAAGCTAGATCTAATGTTGTAAAATATTGGCATTTGCCAAGCTGATCTAATAGGTCTGAAATGTTAGGCAAAGGGTATTTATCTCCGACAGTTAACTCATTAAGTTTCCTGTAGTCGACAACAACACGCCATTTTTGTTTCCCTGACGCGTCTAACTTTTTAGGGACTACCCAAATCGGTGAGGACCATGGGGAGTTTGAAGGTCTGACTATACCTTGTTCTAACATTTTAGATATTTGAGATTTTACCTCTTGCTTATGTATCTGCGGGTACCTGTAAGATTTGGTAAAAACTGGTTTCGCATCGTTAGTATCAATCGTGTGCTTTATTTCATTGGTAAAAGATAATTGATCGCCTTCAAGATAAAAAATATCCGAAAATTGTAAACAGAGTTGTGTTATTAATTCCTTTTCTTCTTCGTTTAGGTGATCTAGACGAAGTTGATTTTTTATTACTTCGCATCTGTCTATCGGGTATTCTAGATCATTCGTGAAATCACATTCGTTTAAATTATTTAGAGAGAAATTTTGAATTGGTTCTAATTCGATTTCCGAAAAATGTACAGTTTTTGGCATTGCGTTTACATTTAGGACAGATGTAAAAAATTCGCCTTTTTCATTTACCTTAACTATTGCGTTGGGAAGATGTACTTTTTCTATTTCTGTGGCTAACAGTATAGCCTCAGTGTTTATTAAATTACATTTAAATTTCGAAATTTGTTCCGTGCGAGGATCAATAGAAATTTGATTAGAAAATAAAGCATTATCTTGGCTGACTTGAATTTGAGGATTTTGTATTTCGTTAGTATTTTCTGTTGCCTTGAAGAGAGGGATTGTTTTGAAATTGGTTATTAATTGTTTGTTTTTTAAGTCTACTATACAATTGTAGTGTTCTAAGAAATCGGAGCCAATTAGTCCATCAAAGCCAATATCGAGATCGCAAATATAAACTTTATGGGGGTCATTAACAGTAAAAGGTACAAGTACTGATTCATTAATGTGAATTTTTTGATTAGTTATTCCTTGAATGGTGACATTTTCAGGGAATCTCCGATGGAATTTTTCGCAAGTTTTTGGTTTGAATATGCTTAGACCTGCTCCTGTATCAACAAGGAGTTTAAATGTATTTGTAGCATCTGTGATGTAATACAAATTTTTTGAATTTACGGATAAAGAAACTTCTATAGGAAGGTTTGTTCCGGAAAATTTAGATTGGGGTCGAAACTGTCCAAATTTATTGCTCGAATTTGAGATTGTATGTCCGAAATGTTCGAATCCTGAATTTTGATATCCGGGGGATCTGTTTGAGGGGTTGAACCTGACAGAAAATCCTGGTTTGGCTGTATGTATTGTTCTTCACTGTAATAATTGTCATTTCCAGAATTATTACCTGTATAATAATCCTGTTCTTCGGGGGAACTATTAGCTGTATAATAGCTTTGGTTTTGATTGTAGTCGACACTATTATCGGTATAATAGTTTTCGTCATAACTATTAGCAGTATAATAGTTTTCTTCGTATGGATAATTTTGATTAGAATGCTGGTTTAAATGTAACGTTCTTCTATTTAGATTTGGTTTAAAATTCGGGTTTGGTTGAATTGCCGGGGGTCTCGAAGTTCCGAAATTTGGATTTGGTGTGATTACTGGAGGACGGTTTTGATTATTTTGATTTTGTTGTGGGGGTACATACGGTCTTTGTTGTGGCTGATAATTTTGTTGGTAATTTTGAAATTGTGGTCTCGAAAAATTATTCGAATAAGAATTTTGGGGTGTTTGTTGTCTCTGACGACATTCGTTACTAGTATGTCCCATGCGTTTACAAAATGAACATTGCTTTGTTAGTTGGGGTGTGCTTGGTTTGCGAGGCTGCGAGTTAAAATTTTTATTCTGAAATTTTTGGTTTTCAAAATAATTTAATTGCAGTTCTCTCCTAATTCGTGATATGGCGGTTAGCATATCCGGAGGATTGCTTGCCCTAATGACATGCCCTACTTTTGGTTCAAGACCAGTTAGTAGCGTATTTAAAGCCATCGACTCTGTAATTTGAACTTGTGCGTCTTTTTGTTCTACGGTTAAATGTTGCTTTTGAATGGAAGCGTGCATTTTTGCTTCGTGAGATTGCAACCTAGATATGAACGTTAGCGGCGATTCGTTAGGAAGCTGACGCATCCTCTGCAAATCTTGTATTAGAGCTGTTAAATCACGCGAATCTCCGAAATGACTTTCTAGGAGTAACTTAATTTCGTTCCAGGTTTCTGGATTTCTAGAATTTATCAATTCGGCTGCACGGCCTTTTAATTTGTTTTTGATATGGAGTGTTAAAAATACCTTCTGGTTTCCCACTGCCATCCCAAATGCAGTAGTACAAGAATTTAAAAAGGTATTCAGGAAAATTTGATTTCCATCATACTCGGGAATTAGTGAAAATACTTCACTTAATTTATACGGCTCTACCACAGCAGTTGGTTGTTGGTTAGGCATTCTAGGCATGAATTTTGGCATACACTAATTATTTAATGATTTTTGGAGAGTAGAACTGTTTTTCTTTCTTTCTTTAAAATTAAGCAAAGCGTGGTGATTCTTAAGTTGTACTTACAGAACTTTCCACATTGGTTTGTTGCGGCAGATGAAATCCGACTTCGTTAGCGTTGCTACACCGGGTGAGCGTCGTCTGCGTGTTCCTGGTGCCGAAGAGACCGTCTACTCGCTGATGCGTTGTTTTCTTTCTTTAGTTTTCTTGAGCGTTTTTCTTCTTTTTTTCCACAAAGGTTTGGAAACCACCGCGATTAGTTAGGATGCCCGTGTTCTAAACGCGTTTGGAAATCCTACCGGCTGCGCCAATTTTTATATTTTTTGTTTGGAAATTGTGTTTTTAAAAAAAGATTTATTTTACTTTACATACGTCCAGCACTGGACGTTGTATTACATGAAAATTAAGACTTAAGACTAACTGAATGAGTACATGACTTGTAACTTCTTACTTCTTACTTCTTACTGACTAACATGGTACATTTTACTTATATTTATAAGCTCGGGTTTGTCGACGTAAGCATAAGCGTTCTGTGAATCAAACTGCTATGCTTGCGTTTCTCACAAAGAGTGGTTTCAAAGGAAGTTGTTATCTTTTGACGTATCGGATTACGTCTACTACTGATAGTCATATTACATTGTATATTTTTGCATATAACATATATATATATACATATATTATATTGAACATTTCTAGTATTTTAATATCATAGTAACGAGTCTAATGCCGACGTTTCATCTTTTAATACGACCATGATCAGAAGCGATGTTCTGTTTCAATATTTGTTCAGGCAGAATTAACGCCCCCAATAAAAACGTCACCAATTAAAATCGCATTGAAACATAAACTCCTGTTCTTTCAGCAAGAATTTTATTTATAATTTTAACGAAATTACGCGGCATCCGAATAAATTTATGCATCCTTTTATGGGGAGCTTAAATAACAGTGGCGTGCAAGCTGTAAAGAAGCTAAAGATGCAGACTGTAAAAGATGTGTCGTAGAATTGCAGTGATGGACTTAGCCCCAATTTTATTTTACCGTAGACAAAAGGTCATATGGACAATCCCCGCTAGTTACAAAATGTTCCTCAACTAAAAGTTCTCAGCTAAACTATTGTCTTCAGTAAAATTCTTTTATACCGTTTCTTTTTTGTAACAAACCTTTCTGATTCATTTGTCGTATAATTTTCAGCGTTTATAATTAAGTCCAACTGGAAAGACTTGGTCTTCTGATATATTAATCAATTTACTATTTCAAAAAATTATAGTTTACCTAGATAGAAATTAAAACCATTGATTCGTTTTATTAGATTGATGCGGAAGTTGAATTCACGCCAATTTCACAACCAAAGAAACTGGACTGAACAATAGATTTGTTGTTGAAGAAAGTTCCTTCGTAGTCTATTTGGCTAGTTACAAACAAAAAATAAAAGACCCTGTTGCTCTTTTTTGTTGTTCTTGATAACAGAGCCTGTTGCTCTGACTGTAACATTAAATTTGCATTGTAATACGATTATCAAGTCATCTGCATGTCAAAAGATAATATGCCTTAGAAATATTGCTGCAAGCGACTTTCTACGTGGTAATTTTAAAGAAATTATTTTGTGCAGGTCGCATTCTGGACCACTGCGCTGCTTCCCAGCCTTCTCCCCCCCTAGCTCCGGCACTGCTCCATCGAAACGGCCGTTTCTATCCCACAGACGGACCGAGGCGCGTTCTGCTTCACTCCAACCTCGTGGAAGACGGTCCACGTACCTGTGCATCCCACACACCCACCTCTATAAAATAAATTGTCAACCGGACTGCAGTTCTAGGAAGCAGGCTGTGTTTGGTGCGATCCTCAGATAAACCCCATTAAGTACAGCTAGAGACAATACTATTTCAATGTGTCAGCGGCCACTCCGCATCCAGAAACACGCGTATATCCACGTAGAGGACGTCGTGGTATGCGTTCCTATGATTTGTGCGGCAGCCGACGCGACGGTGCTTCGATTTAAACTTAATTGCGTTCGAAGTAGTCTCATTAAGTTTGGATTTAAATTAGGTACCTTTATACCATCTTGACGATGCGACTTATGTAACGGTGGCTCTTGGAGAGAGGACGACAAATATTTAAATTACAGCGTACAATATTTTTTAAATAAATCTACAGTGGCACACTTCTACAAATAAGAATGTATCTAATGTACAGAGATAATGTTGACATTTCATATACAGAGAGCAGCAAAAAATACTGCACAAGTTCAATAAAACCGAAACAAACAAGTTTTCGCGAAAGAAAAGGTTAAAATTTACATACAAAAATGCTTATTTTGCATAAATGCATAAGGTTGCTTATCTTCTGATAATTTTTGTGTTACAGTATTGATATTATTTTTTTTGCTTTTGATAGGATTGCAGCTTGTGAAACTCTATGTCTACAAGTTGATGGCGATACATTTTAGCGAGTTAGCTAAAAAAGTAAAATTGTTATGTTTAAAAAAACGTGGATAACTCCGAAAATATTAAATCCTTTTCAAAGTTCTTTGACTCATATTAAACGGAGTATCTACTTGAGTAACTGAACCATTTTCGAAACATTTTCCTAGTTATGAAAAATTTTTAAACTTGAACAGAAAACATCATAACAAATCACAGCTCTACATTCTTACTGCAGTTTTCGTAAATATTGCTGTCTATGAAATTTTAATAAAACACAGCGGGTTCGAGAGGGCTATTAATCCGTTAATTTTTTTGAGTTATGTGTGGTCTACAGGGCCACATGTTTATGTTATTTTTGGTTCAGTTTTAGAAATGTCTAGGAAAAAAATCCAAAATGGTTTTGTTAGTCAGATAAACATTTCGAAGATTTTCCTTTATATGAGTCAAGAAATTTGAAGGATTTAATACGTTCAGAGTTTTAAGTTTGTTATTTATGAATTCTTAATAGTATCAAAATATATTTTTGGGAGTATAAAAAAATGTCCTGGCCAAGTGTGGTTTCGATGCAATGTTAAAAAAAATACAATGGCCCATAATACGAAAACCGTTAATCACAGCAAAAAAAAAACTAATTATACCACCGAATTATATATAAAAAAATATATGGGACGCCATTGTAACGATATAACAAATATTCAAATTTTAGTTAGACAGATACAGAGATAGTTAGGCTACTTTTCAAAAAATCCTCTGCAAAAAACTCAAAAACTAGAAAGAGTATCTAAAATCTGGTTAGCTCTGTGAATTTCCCTCAAAAAAGTAACCAAGATTCGCCGAAATGGCATGTTTTTATTCAATTTAATAACCGAGATATCTTAGAAAAACACCGAAAACGAGACACCTTGTACATTTCTTCGATTGTCAACTGTTTTCGAGAAATAACATAAGTTCAAAACGACAATCCTTTATGTTTGAGGGTTGTTTATAGTAAATTTAAGGTTATTTAAAACGACTGCATATTATTTTTACCAACCTACATTAGAAAACTTGAAAAAAAAAAAGGGGTTTAACAATTGATGAAACTTTTTCATGCATGTCAACAGCGAATGGTCATATTAGATACTAGTATTATCAACGTTGTCAGTTTGACATACGGTGGTTTCAATTCCTTATCAACTGCCACTTAATTAAACCATTATGATGCATTTAAAGGAAATATCTAGATCGATCCATCAATTGCGTCTCAGTTGGCAGAATTGAAAGTAAGTTTCAAAAACGGGCTAAGTAAAAGATGTTCCAAAACCGGGCCGTCCGCAAATTGGAAATGAAAATTTTATATTGTGCCGCAAATTGAAGAAATCTCTCATCATAGTCCTAGACAAATTTCAGCCGAAAATGAAGTTAGCGAATGATCAGTTTTACGGTTACTTAAAAAGAGAAAAGTATGGTCCCTATAAACTTAAACTAGCGCACGAACTTAACGACGATGATCCTGATCGGCGAGCACAGTTCTGTGAGACGGGCTTGTGTAACAATTCCATCTCAACTTACTTACTTATTTTCGGATGAGGCAACTTTTTATTTCACAAAAGCTAAGTGTTTAGGCAGGAACAATCAACAATAAGTTAATACCTTTTTTAAGAATCCCTTACAGGTGAAAATACACCCTAGGAAATTGCACCTTTACATATTGACGATACATATGTAGAAGAGAATAAGTTAAAAGACACCAGTAAGGACAGTTAAATGCAACAATGTTTCACGCTTGTGCACGTATTAGAAACGTATGAGACCTGCGCGTAATAGAAAGTGGAGAGGGGTATTTGACACGGCCTATCCGCCAATCGCCGAATTTGAGTGGGACTCAGTACTTTTTCGCAGCTATGGGGCTGTACATCGACTTAGCTGTATGAAACGAAATTCTTACGTAATTCTTTTACAATTATCTCATACACTTAAAAGAAGTGTACGAACATAATTGTATTTATTTTCAAATTTTTGTACTCCTAACTAACCGGTCTGCAAGCAAATTGAAAATTGAAACTGCAAAAATTGAAGTTCTATAAAAAAAATATATAAATCAACTAAAAAAAAAATGCCTATTGAATAAGTGGTTCAAAAATGTCGCCCCTTTGTGCTTCGTTTTTCTCCTTTTTACCGTAAGTACCGGCCGATTTTCAAATGAAAAATGCAAATCGCCCAACAACTTCTTCAGCGCTCTGAGAGATGAAATACCACTTAATTATTTGCACTTTTTACTCCTTAGTGTATACCGTCATCGTTATTGTTATTATAGTAAAAACGTTTATTTAATTACAATATGAATATTTTATTTACGCAGACACGGCGAACCTAATTCCTTATTTCGGTTATTGTTCTCTAGAGTCTAGACAAGAATTTAATTCACACGTGCGCATTATAATTTATGGGCGGGGCGTCCCGCCTACATAATTTGATTGCTACCCTATCACGAAAGACAGAGAATAACGCTCATAAAAGTTTTAAAATGACATCAGTCTGGCAACTATGGATATAATATTTCTTTGTCAGTTTATTCTATCTTTTAATGCTCGGCTTTGAAACCTTGGACTTTCTAACCCTGTATTTAAAGTCTCTTATGAGATAATTCCTAAATTTTTAGAATTTTTTTTCGCGATAAAAATGACACATTGAGAGCTGGACAAATTTCTAAAAGCGCTAGTTTTCATTACATTGCTTCTTACACGGCTTTATTAATTGTAAATAAATAAACCAAACTTTTTATAAGAAAATAAGTATAATTAAAATATTATGTATTATCAGAACGAAATTCCAAAACATCAAAATATTGTATTATAAATTTCGATAAAGTTCCACAAGAACGTATTTATTTGCAGTAGATAGGCATATCGGTTATACGAAAAAGAACAATCCAAAGTGACACAAACGGGACAGCGGAATACATTCCATTAATAAACAAAAGCCAGACAAAATAGCTACACTAAAAAATAACAAATGAAGGTTTCGTATTGAGATCCATTAATCTACGTAGGAAAACAATTAATTATTCGATGGTGTTCGGCGAGACCATTGTGTGACCAAAGCTGAGATTAATTTGAGATTTTTACCTACATATTTGTCGGTGCTTGCATGTTTGTTAACGAAACAGGTCGCGTCAAACAAATATGTATATGCTTCCAATAACAATTGTTAAGAAATCTCAATGCAATCATTAATTATGTTACTAAGATTTGATTATATTATTATAAACTTGTTAGCAGTAAATGTGTGGATGTCGAGGAACAATTGAAGGGCCGGTTAGGTCTCTAGATATGACTCCTCTTGACTTTTTTTGTAAGGTTATATCAACGACCGCATGTATAATAGACTACAGAAATTATCTAACAGTTTGAAATCATCTGAACCTTACATTGGCTTTAATAGTGGTTTCTGTCTTTTTTGAGCTTCAAACTTTTATCTTACATAGATAACCTGTTATTTTCAGAACAGTGAGTGTTATAGGTATCAGACGTCCGTTTTCAAAATGCCAACAGTTAATACAGTTATAGTTAAACAGCGGCATCAAGAGCTAGTAGCATCTTACGCTATTTCGAAAAAGAACGATACAATAATGATCCATTGCTATCCTTTAACAGCTGTTAGAAAAGTAATTTAAATATAAAATTAAATTATTAATTCAAACTACAATCTAATATACTGTTTTAGCGTGTAGTAGCAGCCCTAAACTTGAATTTTATAAAGCCTAAACTAGCATAAACTTGGTTAATTCTATCGGAGAAGAAGCAAAAAACGATGAACTTTTAAAATCACCTAGAAAGCGTAATCTTACGAAGACGGTTACAAACACTATTTGTAACCGAATGGTGTTTGCGAGAAAATCTTTGATTTTTTTGTTTTTTTTTTTGTATCAAAACTTTCGTGCGCCTTTTTCTACTAATTTTTTCTGCTCTCTTTTGTACTTGCATATTTATGCACCATCCAATGTATTTTAAAATACATATTTCTTCTTTTTAAAAAAATGATCTTGTTGAAAAAATAGGTTATTTAAAAAAAAAAAAAACAAACAAACAAACACAAAGAGTCCATCCATATGCTAGTCAAAATTATTTCGAAATACTGAATAAGTTTATATTAATCTGATATCAGTGCGCAGGAGTTTATTCATCAACTTGTTCAAATAATTTTGATCAAATAAATTTGTAGACTTCTTGAACTACTCAGTTTGTTTTATAACAAATCAAATTTTCATGTGGTGATCGTCAGCCGTCAATTGTACCAACATTTACAGGTAGTTTACATTCTAAGGTTATCTAAATTTGTTTATATATAACACGTACATAAACAAAATAACCATAACCTCACTATTTTGTGTGTTGATCCCACTGAATTTACATAATTTACGTGAATAAATTGGACGAAAATAGGATCGCAAAATTGGTGAATTTATTGAACATATATACGGCAAATTTCAAGTTAAATTTCAGTTTTACACCAGTCAAATTTGTCATTGAAGCTACTTCGTGTATAAATTCATCAACTTATTGTCGGTGTAAAGATAATATAAGAATTGCGCCATCTCATCCGTAGCGCCATCTCAAGTAGTATTTCTCCTGAAAAATAAGAGGTAACGGCAACGTTGCGCACGATCTAGCAATACTGCAGAGACGGAACTTAGAAGGGCGGTAGGTTAACATGTACAAGTTTAAATTTGTTAGTCATTTGTATGTTCTTTGGTTTTCGTAAACCGGTTTTTCATAGTGCGTTGTAAAAATGAGTGACATTAATTTTGAGCAACGGTGTGCTATCAGGTTTTGCTTCAGACTTGGACACAGTGCAATGGATACTTTTGCAAAACTTTAACATGCCTACGGAGACAGTGTTTTTGCAAGAGCCCAGGTTTTTTGGTTGTTTAAGGCATTCTCAGAAGGAAGAGAGTCGATTGAAGATGAACCACGCAGCGGAAGGCCTTCACCTTCAAGAACCGATGATAAGAAATGTCGATAAAACAAGGGATCTTGTGCGTTCAGGTCGTCGGTTGACGACAAGAATGATCGGGAAAGAGTTAAATTTGAATCACACCACTGATCATCAAATTTTGACAAAATAATTGGGGATGAGAAAATTTGCGCAAAAATGGTTCCAAAAAACATTTCGCAGGAACAAAAGGACATCAGGAGAGAAATGTGTCTCGACTTTTTGGAATCGATTGAAAATGATCCTCATTTCATGGAACGTGTCATTACTGGTGATGAGATTTGGGTGTTTGAGTACGACCCGGAAACCAAGCAGCTAAAGCATGGAATGGCACATTTCAAGCCCTCCAAGACTCAAAAAGGCAAGAATGAGCGAGTCGAAGATCAAATGCATGCTGATTTGCTTTTTGATAGCCAGGGAACTGTCCACAAAGAGTTTATGCTTCCAGGCCAAACAGTAAATCAACACTTTTACAGAGAGGTTCTAGAAAAAAGTGTCATGCGTGTGAGACCAAACATCAAGAACAACTGGATGTTGCATCACGACAATGCACCTTGTCACACATTCATATCAGTAAACGAGTTTTTAGCCAGTAAAACATTCATGTGGGTTCTCAACGTCCTTATTTTTCTGACTTGAGTCCTCGTGACTTTTTTCGCTTCCCGAGATTAAAAAATAACCTCAATTGACGTAATTTTGGGACCATAGAATACATTCAAATGGCTGTAACCGACCAGCTGAAGGCTATTTCAGTATATGTGTCTCCAGCGCTGCGTGGCTTCCCAAGGCAGTTATTTTGAAGGAGACAATACCGAATTGTAATTCTATTCGAGTAAAGATGTTAAAATATCAGTCTCATTATTTAATTTACACACCTCGTACATAGGTATGTAGGTATATATTCTACTCTAATTAAATAAACTCCTGCCAGGTCGTCACAGACGATTATGTTAATCGAATTACCCGACGAGTCTACCCGGTAGCCGAATATTATTCATTATTCGTTCATTTTATTTTATAATTTAATAACAGTAGTTGAAACGCATCAGGATGTTAAATAATTCAGAAGTGGTCGCCGAGATCGCATCGTCTTCCCACAGCGAGTCGTCGCCGAGCGACGGAACGGAGGCCCCGGCGGCCGCTACCGGCCGGCCCCCGGGGACTGACGGGCCCACACGTAAACGGGCGAATTTATTTGGAGAAAAACCGAGCTAAAATACAGCCGGTCGCATTCTATAAATTACAATTTGTCGAAGGGGGCGCGCTCCGGTGGCTGGCACCCCGGGCGGCTCCCTCCGCGGGGAGCTCCACCTGAGATGGGCTCCGCTTCGGGAATAATCGTCTCTAACAATTGAAAACTTTTCACGCTAGACACTTTAATAACCGGCCGTATCATCAATTTTAGTCTCGCCCGATTAACGCCCGAATTTATATTGGCAACTCTCGAGTCGGTTGGGATCCCAATGACGCCACCAGTCTGCATGAAAAGGAAGGCGCGGCGCGGCGGCGTCTCATTTATTTCCAGAAAAATTAGATTTTTGAGCAGTGGCGGTGGGCTATAAGGTGCGCTGGTGCGCGCGCACTACCAACAATTTAGCATTAATAATTGTATTTAGTAATTAATGGATGCATTCTTAATTTATCGCCTTGCCGCATCCCTAGCGTTAATACCATCTGAATATTATTTGGCAGCAGCGTTACGAATCCACTAGTCTCTATCTCCAACGCCACTGGTTTCCGATCGCGGCGCGGGGTCGACACGCGCAATACGAAAGAGCGGCACGACGATCATGCTTCCGTGCACTACGAAAAAGCGAACGCGTATTGTTACTGCTTGCCCCTCCACAATTAGGACGCGTAGTGGGCGAATCCTATAGATATGATGTGCGGAGTTTAAGAGCGCACGAGAGTTATTGATCGGTTAGTTTGTGAATTGTTTTCGTACATTGCGATTGCTGTTTTATCGTTCACGTTTTATAAATATAAACTCGGTTACAATCTAGTTTGGAATAATGAATTATGTTCAAAACTTATTAAAAACTCCATTCTCTAACTTGAGTTTGGAGGAAAAAGTGCAAATTAAAACTCTAGGTAGGCCCACTCCACAAATTAATTTAAAATTAGCCGTGAAAGGAAAAAGTAAACAATTTGTAAGAACATTTAATAATGACTTATTTAAAAAAACATTTGTGGTTAAGTGGATGCGATGTATTGAACGCAGTGTTTTGTTTGGCGGAGAAACACCTTGGACCAAAACTGGAGTAACGGATTTAAATCACATAAACGAGGAAATAAAAAAAACATGCAAATTCTGCTGGACACATGAATAATGTTTTGAATTTAGCCATGCTAGGCACTGCAAATATTGCGACAATGCTCGATTCTGCTCATCGACGAGCAGTGGCAGCGTACAATGAAGCGGTTTCAAAAAACAGGTATGTTTTAAACATTATTATTAACTGTATTCGTTTTTGTGGAAAATTTCTATTTAAAACGAGTAGACATTTTTGCGCAACACCATGTGCCAGGAAAGACTGTCGGCTTTGGCAATGCTCTCCATTGAAAAAAGACTATTACAAATATCGAAAATTTTAACAACAAAGTAATTGAAAAATTTGCACAATGTAAAAATCGCAGAATTCATTTACAAAGAAACAGGTAAGTTTTCAAATTAATAGAGTTAATAAGAATAACCTTAATATGAGATAAATATTTATCTCATATTAGGGATATTCTTATTATTCTTATGATTATCGTTATTTTTATGTATGGTGCACCCCCAATCTTAGGATCACGCACCGCCACTGTTTTAGAGTGGGATTGGTAGAAACAAACACAAACATATGGGACACTCAGTAACCAAGAGTCCTGATTTTATCGGACACCCAAATTGACTGCAGCCTCAAGAGTTATGACTATGAGTTGTGACTTTTTTGTCATTTCCTATATATCGTTATTTTAGCGTGTGATGGAAATTTGGAGATCCACTGTCTTGGATTTTTCAAAAAGGTCACAGCTCAGAAATATCCAGACATGAAGCCCTACAAAATAAACGAAACCTCAATATTTTTTGTTGGAAATTTTGGACAGGGGGTGATTGATTTAAACACGCATGTTTGTGTTTGTTTCTCTAGCGGATGTTCCAATTCCATTCGAAAGTCTAATTTTTCTTGAAAATGAAAAAGAGTTTGATGTATATATGAAAGAAACCGCGATTCTTAGATATATTCCCAACGATTCACACCACCGATTTCATTTTCTAATTCACTGTTTGTTAAATTTCCCCCTCAGTAGAGAGGTTTGAACATTAGAAAAAAATAACTAAGAATATAGCTAAGAATAAAGTTAATAAGGAAGCATCAATTTAAGAGAACCCTGTACAATTCCACGACTTTTCGTAAAGATACTAACAATTCGAAATATGTTGACTGTGATCAAAGGTATATTGCGCAAACAAAAAGATCTATTTTGACTAGATTTAAGAACACATGGCTCATTTGAAATATGGCAGAACGGAAAAATCTTGTGTTGCCCAACACGCTTTTGACAACAACCATAGTATAGACATAAATAATTTAAAATTAATTAGGAATGTAACAAACAGTAGACAGTTGGATGCCTTTGAAAGTTTAGAAATCATTAAGTGTAACAGTAGTATGAATAAGGACAATGGTCCGATACCCATCAGATCACTGTTTGGTCTGATAAACAAAGATAGATGTTACGGTTCAGTCAACCGTGGCAACAAATTAAATAGTGCAAGTGTGTATATTCAAATTTAGTTTTAATCTTCTAAACGACCAGTTTTTTGTTTGTACGCCGAAGGTTCCAGTACCCCACTCCAGGAACGAGTCGATTTATATTTTATCGAGCAACAAAATTGAAAGCAACCTCAAGACTTATAGAATAACTTTTTTGTCATTTCCTATATATCGTTATTTTAGCATATGACGGCAATTTGGAGGTCCACCCGTCTTGGACTTTTCAAAAAGGCCACAGCTCAGAAAGACCCAGACATGAAAAGCTACAAACTAAACCAAACATTTTTTTTGTGTTGATCCAAATTTTGGAAGGGGTTATACAATTTGACGAAGAATATGCCCATATATTTGTGTTTGTTTTTACAGCGAATGTTCCAGTTCCACTCGAAAATCTAATTTTTCTCGAAATAATTTAGAGACTGCTCACTTTCCTTTCATGCAGACTTGTGTTGTTATTGCGATCCCATTGGGGAAATTGGACAAGATTAAAACTAAGGATACTGAATTTCTCAAAAAAGCCGCAGGTCCGTGTGGATCTTTCTGAGCTGTGACCTTTTTAAAAATCCATTGTTCGTCAATTTAGTCTCGTCCGATTAACGCTCTAATTAGATTGGCAACTCTCGAGCCCGATGGGATCCCAGTGGCGCACCAGTCTGCATGGAAGAAACGCGGCGTCTCTAGGTTAATTCGATGTAAAATACATTTACAGAATGTTTGAAACATTCGCTGTAGAGACATTTGTGTGTGTGACTATTCAGTAAACAGAGTCCTCACAAAAAAAGGACTACTCCTTATTACTCCTTCACAGAGACAAAAATTACAATTGTCAAATCTGGTAATACCTAAATTATATTGTTTACCAAAAATATATAAACCAGGAACATATGTAAGTAACAATTGTCTCAGCGATAGGATCCCCAACTTATAATTTGTCAAAATGAAGTTCGAAAAATGTTTCAATTTTTTTCAAATTCGAAAAATGTTTTTCAGTTAAAAATTCTAGTGAGTTCAATAACAATATCAAAAATATCAAATTGCAAGAAGGTGAAATTTTTGGTCTCGTTTGATATATGGTCATTGTTTCCAAGAGTGTCCCAATCCCCGCAAACTTTAGACTACCTCAGAAAATTACTCGGATTAAATGGTTTAGGAAAAAAGCGATAAAATTATCAAGGAGATACATTCGGCTTACTAGTATTTGTATGAATCAAAATTTATATTCAGTATAATGGTGATTACTTTCAACAACATGAGGGTTTGAACGGCAATGGGTAACACCTTGTCACCTTTCATTGCAAAATCTTTTTATGGGTAAATTTGAGACAGAAGCAAAAAAAGATAAATTCGAGTATTTCCCTAGAGTCTGGTTTAGGTATGTGGACGATATCTTCGCGGCATTTTGATACAATAGCAATTAGTAGATAGTAGATAATTTTGTTGCTAAATTAAATAACCGTTTTCCTACCATTAAACTTACATATGAAATGGAACACAATGAACAGCTCCCATTTTTAGATGTATTAGTTTGTTAGAAATGTGTGAAAATAAGTTAGAGTTTGATGTATATATGAAAGAAACCGCGACTCTTAGATATATTCCCAACGATTCACACCACCCATTTCATTTTCTAATTCACTGTTTGTTAAATTTCCCCCTCAGTAAAGAGAGGTTTGAACATTAGAAAAAAATAACTAAGAATATAGCTAAGAATAACGATTACTCAATCCATGTAATAGATAAGTTAATAAGGAAGCATCAATTTAAGAGAACCCCGTACAATTCCAAGACTTTTCGTAAAGATACTAACAATTCGAAATATGTTGACTGTGATCAAAAGTATATTGCGCAAACAAAACGATCTATTTTGACTAGATTTAAAGAACACATGGCTCATTTGAAATATGGCAGAACGGAAAAATCTTGTGTTGCCCAACACGCTTTTGACAACAACCATAGTATAGACATAAATAATTTAAAATTAATTAGGAATGTAACAAACAGTAGACAGTTGAATGCCTTTGAAAGTTTAGAAATCATTAAGTGTAACAGTAGTATGAATAAGGACAATGGTCCGATACCCATCAGATCACTGTTTGGTCTGATAAACAAAGATAGATGTTACGGTTCAGTCAACCGTGGCAACAAATTAAATAGTGCAAGTGTGTATATTCAAATTTGGTTTAATCTTCTAAACGACCAGTTTTTTGTTTGTTTAGCGCCGAAGGTTCCAGTTACCCACTAGGAACGAGTCGATTTATATTTTATCGAGCAACAAAATTGACTGCTGCCTCAAGACTTATAGAATAACTTTTTTGTCATTTCCTATATATCGTTATTTTAGCTTATGACGGCAATTTGGAGGTCTACCGTCTTGGACTTTTCAAAAGGCCACAGCTCAGAAAGATCCAGACATGAAAAGCTACAAAATAAACCAAACCCAATTTTTTGGTTGATCCTAATTTTGGAAAGGGGTTGTCCAATTTGACAAAGGATATGCCCCATAAATTTGTGTTGGTTTCTACAGCGAATGTTCCAATTCCACTCGAAAATCTAATTTTTCTCGAAATAATTTAGAGACGCCGCACCTTCATTTCATGCAGACTTGTGGCGTCGTTGGGATCCCCATAGGGGTATTCAGTAACAATGAGTCCTCATTTTATCGGTCAATAAAATTGACTGCAGCCTCAAGCGCAGTTATGGGGGAGGAGTAACTTTTTATCATTTCTTATACGAGTGTGTAAATTAAGTAATGAGACTGGCAACGCGGCGCCCGATCTAGCAACACTGTGGAGACGGGACTTGGAAGAGAGGGTAGGTTAACATGTAATACATCTACAGTACAAGTTTGAACTTGTTAGAGTCATTTGTGTTGTGTGAGCTATTTTCGTAAACCGTTTTTTTACTAGAGCGTTTTAAAAATGAGTGACATTAATTTTGAGCAAGGAGTTGGTTTTGGGGTTGTGGACATTGAACCGTTTACACTCACAATATAGCGACTTCGGGGCGTTAAAACCATCCTATAGGCTACCGAAAATTAAAAACCGCAAGTCTCTAACTCGAATAGAATGCAAATAGCGTTAATGTAAAAAGTGTTACGCTAATTTTGACGAGCAGTTTATACAATGAAAAATAGGGAAATAATAAAAAAAGTTACTCTTGAGTTTTGGAATCAATTTTGTTGGCCGATGAAATGATTCTTGTTCTTGCAACTTTGTCAAGCTTTCATTTCCAGCATTGGACTATTAGTTGTTTCAAACAATATGGTATTGAAATCGCTTCATGAGGTCGAGATTAGAATCTTAAAAGAAAAAGTATTATGTTTTTTTTTCAAGAATAAGTATAATTTGAATTTTTTAAGATAATTGAGGTATTATGTTTGCGTTCCACATGTTACTTTTTCTCCACATTTTCGATATTCTTAGGCTTTTTTTTATCAATTCTGTATCGAAAAACATAATTTCAAGTGCTAACCCTAAATGCTGATACCGTTCAGCGATCAACTTAGCATCAAACATGAATTAGAAGTTAAACAGGTATAACAAAATTTGAAAATAAACAATTGTTCCAATTCTACAAATTTGTCTCATTTTAAGTGCAAGAAGAATCTAAATAGCCAAATGCTTTGAGTACTCTAGGAAACTGAGAATGATAACTACAAAAAGTTAGAAACAATTGTCAAATCAGAAATGAACCAGAACGAAAGAGTTGACCATCTCTTGGAACCTCTTCAGTAGTTTACAAACAGCATTTTCAGAAGTTTTTTGTAGAAGAATATTACAAACCTATAATAGCAACGAAAGAGAAATTGACTGAAAATGAGAATTGATTGGTTAACATGTGTTCTGTGTCTTGCTTGGTTCACACCGGTTATGTTCAGAATATCTTGAAATTGGCTTTTATTTATGTTCTATCTCTACGTATATACCCATATTAAGTTGGTGAATTACACCTGAGACATCTAGGAGCAAACGTTCACTTTTGGGACAATTTATAGTTTGGGTCAGTGACGTTTCTGTTGCCGAGAGGTTTGTTGTTGGGGTTCCACCTGTACATATCCGTAAAAAACGTGAGAGTGGGAGTTCATTTTGGAGCTGTTATTAATAACCAATATTTTTATATAAATTAACAACATTAAATTTTAACTCTCCAGACGTCATTATTAATGTAATATTCTCCGGAATGTTGTTAATGTATGATAAGAAATCAAACAAAATGTATTGCGACAACCTAGAGCTAGACATTGTCAATTAATATCACTTTGTCGCATTAGATTTAATTAACATAATGAGTTATAACTATCAGGATTAATATGTAAATATAATAATTATATAATGGGTTACATACATGTATGTAAATATTAATTAGATTTGTTTCTATTTGTGTCCATTTTTAAATTCAATGTTATTTTGTTCCGATCAAATTAAGGCCAAAAAAATAGAAGTAGGTACTTGAACTCTATTTACCACAAAAGTGTGTACCTATAAGAATATGATTTACGTAAACTATTCTCTGTACCCTACTAAAATTGTGGATGGATTTAGTAAGTACTGTTACCTACTGTTTTATTTGAGTAAAAACTGCTGTGACGCCACGAGGTAGGTAACGTTTCAATGTTATAATCGAGAGGGGCTATGAGGAAACGATTTCCTAGAAATGATCTTCTTGGAAAATTATTAAGACAGACTAAATATCAGTGGCGGATCGTGCTAAGTTTTACAGGTTTGCACCATCTTAAAAAAATCTAAGTCTACCTAAATGCCATTGTTATTTTTAAATTGAAATCTATTCCACCCGCCTAGGAATAAACAGACATGACATTATTAAGCAACTACGTTTTAAGTACATACCGTGTATATTCTCAAATTAGTAACCAGCCAAGAAAAAGGAAAGGAAGTAAGATCTAAGTAAAGGATAGAATAAGACATATATAATTGCCACACCTCACGGGTACGTCCCACTCAGAGGGCGGGTCTGTGATGACGTAATGGGCCGATTCGCATTTGTCGTAGATTTTGTAAGCTCCCTATTTCAATTAAAACAAAGCCCCCGCACCCACGACAGGAGTGGAAGCAGTTCGCTCTGATTGCAACGGCAACAACTGCGTCTGTCTCAGTTAATGAACCTCTCTCTTCAAATTTGGAGAATAGAATTTAGTTCACATATGATATACAGGTATACACCTGCATAAATATTCCTCTTGTAAGATCAAATAGGATTACATTCCAAGTGTAAACTATACAGGCTACATATTTCAGCTGGTTCTCGTTCTGCTGAGACTTAAAGAGTGTCGCTTGTAATTAACGACGTTTTAATAGAATCGAGACATTTATGGAAAAAAAAAGCTAAATTGTAATATAAAATAAATTCCTATTTTTTTCCTCTGCTTATTATTCGGTGGTATAACAACTATGGAAAAAAATTTTTTGTAATTCATTTAGGCGACTGAATTAAAAGCATGCTAACGTTGTCACAACTTATGAAAATTTTGTATAATTTACGTTTTTGGAAAAGTAAACACTAGGGTAGCTAGTATCAAAAACATTGGAACTACTCAATGAAAAAGTGAACTATGGAGACATCCAAAAAAAACGTCATCAAAGTTGGCCGAGAAAAAAAGACGTATTTCTATTCTTGATCGAATTTATAACCTTATTTACTTGTCCAGACTGTCACATCATGTGACAGCCATTATTTATTTTACAAATTGTGACAGTCACTAGTCAAAAGTTTGACATAACCGAAGCTTAGACATGACCGCTATTTCCATCTCTCTCGTTCATAGCCAGAGTTGATGACGTTTTTTTTGGATGTCTCTATATAATAGCTATACTTTACATATAATTTAATTGTGTTAGTTTTTGCATTGAGTGGACATGACATGATGAGACCACGTCTTCCTCTAATTCCGGAGATTTTTACGGATTAATTAACTTTGGTGCTGAATTTGACGTTACCCTAAATTATCGCTTGGAACAACAACGGTTTTCAGTAAGAAGGAAATTGTAGGGAAATTGTACAAAGGTTTAATGTACATAGTCTGATCAAATTTGACCCGGAAAAAAAACAAAATTTACATGTGTTTTAATACAAATCTTTATTATCGCCTTAATAGGCGAGGCTAAAAATAGGCTCCTTTTGAGCCAATACAAGCATGCCAACAGTTAATACAATTTTCCATACACTTCTTATAGACCTCGGCCAGGATAGCGCTTTAGTTCCTTCAGCGAATTACGTTTTATGGCCTCAGTCTACTCATGGCGCGTTCCCCGGAGCGGATATTTGAGTAATGGGAACAGTAAAAAGTCACAGGGAGCCAAATCTGGCGAATACGGTGGCTGGGCGATGACTTTTGTTTCGTGTTTGGCCAAAAATTCAATCACAATCAGGCTGGAATGTGACGGAACATTATCGTGGTGAAAAATCCATGAATTGTCTGCCCACAAATCCGGCCGTTTACGACGAATTGCTTCACGTAGACGCCTTGAGATTGGCCAAGGTAGTATTCCTTATTGACCGTTTGACCCTCTGGAACAAATTCATGGTGAACTATACCATGTTAATCGAAGAAAACGATGAACCTTGATTTTCGACCGACTTTGATGTGGCTTTTGAACGCTTTATGCTACTCAAAAACTTGCGTTCTCGATAGAGTAGACTCCCCAAAACAGTTCTGCAACATTTTTCAATGATTCCGTAGCCGTAATTCCATTGGAAACGCAAAATATCAAACAAACTCGTTGTTCAATTCTTTTCCATAGTAAAAATCGCCAGACAAACTTTTCGCGTCGTAAATAAATGGCTGCCAAACACACACTAATTGACATATATCGCTCAAACTTCACACGAATGTCAACAAAGGTTAGTACCAACCTAAAAGGAAAATTTACCGATTCGGTTTACGCGCGCAGTTTAAATTGACCAGTCCGTTCTATGTCAAATTTGATCAGTAAGATATTTCTAAAGTTTTCTAACGAAATAAAAAGAAGCCGACTATTTTTCTACAATTGCAGACGAAACAAAGGTCGTCGTGACGATTTTCTCTTCCAATAACATACTACTACCATATATAGGTATATAATTATTTTTATTGGCCTTAAAATTTTCGTTGACTGGATAGGTAACCTTCGGTGTAGGAACCTGCAAGAAAAAAACTGGACGTACTCCACGAAACACCGAACTACTACACTTTTCTCGACGCCCGTTCGCCAACCAAGTTAGCATCTTCAGGGAAGATTAAAACTAAATTCTAGCCTACAGCACTTGCACTATTTATGTAAAATTGCCGCGGTTAACTGCAAACCGTAACGGTCTTTGTGGGTTATCTAGAGTTTTTTTTCAAACAGAGTGGAGTGGTGGGTATCGGCCCATTGTCCTTAGTCATACTATTGTTACACTTAATGAGATTTCTAAAACTTTCAAAGGCATCCAACAGGTTGTGTGCCTACTGTTTGTTACATTTCTAATTATTTCTGTATATCCCATGGTTGTTGTCACAAGCGTGTTGGGCAACACAAATTTTTTCAGTTCTGCCATATTTCAAATGAGCCATTTGTTCTTTTAAATCTAGTCAAAATAGGGAATCTTTTTTGTTTACAATATACTTTTGATCACAATATTTACAACTTATTTCGTATATTTCTGACTTTTCGTTATTGTCGGTTTTGTCTTTTGTGGGGTTACCCAAAAGCGTTTGTAGTTATTTTAGAATTATAAACCAAATTGATACTAATATTTTTAAAAATTTTTATCTAATCCCGCGGGTGAATTTGGGTTCATATGGTATCGAGAGCAAATTTCGAATTGTCAGTATCTCTACGGAAAAGTCGTGGAATTGTTACAGGGTTCTCTTAAATGTATGCTTCCTTATTAAGTTATCTATTAAATGGACTGAGTAACCGTTATTCTTAGCTATATTTTAAATTTGTAAATTGTTTCTGTCATGTTCAAACGTCTCTTTACTGAGGGGGGAATTTAACAAACGATGAATTAGAAAATTAAAACTTACCATTTTATTGGACTTGAAAAGGGTGGTGTGACAATCGTTAGGAATATATCTAAGAGTCGCCGGTGTTCTTTTCCTATACATCAAACTCTAACTTATTTTCACTACCTATTTCTAATAACTAATACATCTAAAAATGGTAGCTGTTCATTGTGTTCCACTTCATAAATTTTTTTATGGTATGGAAACGGTTATTTAAATTTGGCAACAAAATTATCTAAACTAATTGCTGTTGTATCAAAAACCGCAGAGGTATCGTCCACAGTACCTGAACCAAACTCTAGGGAAATACTCGAATTTATCTTTTACTTCTGCCCCTTCCTAAATTTACTCCATAGAAAAACGATTTGCAATGAAAGGTGACAAGGAGTTACCCATTGCCGTTCCCCCATGTTGTCAGAAATATCACCATTATACTGAAAACAATTTTGATTCATACAAATACTAGTAAACCGAATGTATTCCTTTTAACAAAATTTTAAAGTTTAGAAGGGTCATTATAGGTGTAACCAGGGGTAGTATGAATAAGGAACCCAATTTGTTTTCCGAGTACCCACCAGTCTACTGTTTGCTCTAATAAACAAAGACAGTTACGGTTCAGTGAACCGTGGCAATAAAAGTATAAATAGTGCAAGTGTGTAGGCTAGAATTTAGTTTTAATTCTTCTCCCTGAAGATGCCAACTTGGTTGGCGTAAAAACGCGCGTCGAGGAAAAGTGTAGTAGTTCGCCGTGTTTTTCGTGAAAAACGTCCAGTTTTTTTCTTAAAATTGTTTAGATTTGACCTTGAAAACTTTCGCCATATTTCTCATAATTATTCATTTGCCACCCCTACATTTTTTTAGTACGTACCGTCACTGCTGAACGGTTAAAAAAATGCAATTAAAATTTATTCTGTTGTTTTAGAACGAATATTTTCGACGTTAGTTCCTTTGTTTTGATCCCTCAATTTTTTATGCCGTTTTTAATGGTCTCGAAAATATTTTGTCTTCTTGTCTTCTTATCGATCATTCAAATTTCGTGGCCCTAACCATCAATAATCGACAACACAGGTGTATTTGTCCGAGCAAAACTCCCTCGTTATTTATATTAATTAATATAAATGACACTTTCCAATAAATTCCACGGAGCGGCCATCGTTTAGACCACGTCAATTAAAAATTAAGTACGGGTATTTTTTCCTCAATGGACAAGTTTGTTTATTCTTTTGACACGGGACAAGGAATTCGATCGTGTCCGAGGGTAACTTTTCACTCAAAATGTGTTTTCCCCTGTACGCCGGTAAACGAAGGGCATTCCTCGTCGAGATCCAACTGAAATCTGATGTTGGAAAGAGCCAACTACAAAGGGGTTTCTGTCGCAGTTATTTTATAGTGGGCTCTGACGCAACACTCAGGTAGCTATGGTCAAGGTAGGCGTTGCATTTTTTTGTTTTAGACAAGATTGTCTGACAGGCCCGGAGACATCGTGACAGATTTAAACTGGCTTTCTCTCTCGCCAGAACCGGAGTTCGTTTCGAATTCCTTAATGCTATCATCATTGCTTTCGTGATAAGATAGCTGTTTTACATTCATCGCTACCGCTACTATTAAATGTTTACCACGCCACTTTAGATAATAACTCCACGCTGCCACACTTTCATGAAGACGTATTCGTACCGTTTTCCTAACTTAAAACCTCCACGTCGATCACAATCTTACTAATTAGAAGTGGATTTATTGAAAAAAATCGGTCCGTCCGTATATGGTTTCCAGACACAATTACTGGGACCAGATCGAGAATGATTTCGATTTTAATATTTATAAAACTGACATGATGTGTGTTAAATATAATTGATTATGGAGTTGCTATCGGTTGCGATTGCTGTCTACTTCTAATTTCATGTATTACCCATTCATCAAAATTATAAACTGATAATAAGCGTTTAAGAAAGCATTTTGGATGTAAATGATTCAACAGATTGTTTGTGATACACCAAATTAGTTGAAAAGAAAAAGTGGGAACTGAATGAAATAAATCTCAGCGCGGTGAATAGCAATAAAATTCTGAGTCCGGATTTAGGTGCACAAAATTTTTGCAGGGTAGAGCATATTATAATCTTATATTAGTAGTATACCTATATTAGTGGTTACAGGTAAGAAGTTGGCCAACATAAGAAGAAGGAAGAAGTCGAAAATGGCCACTTTACAAGATAATACTTTTAGAGTTTAATCCTTTGTCCAAAATCCTGTACTTATCCAACAGGTATTTAGTGTGTTATATCTGTATTTATCAGTCTCAGTAGGTAAAATCGCTTATCTTATTTTCAGGATAAATTTACTTCTTCCTCTTCATTAACTTATTTCCTCTTGTCACCAATCATCTACAGATATGAAAAACTTTAAGATAAAACTTAACTTAATTATGTCTATAACTGAAGTTGAAGCTCACCTAAAGTGTTTATAGCTATCATCATTGCTTTCGTTATAAGATAGCTGTTTTACATTCATCGCTACTATTAAATGTTTACCACGCCACTTTAGATAATAACTCCACGCTGCCACACTTTCATGAAGACGTATTCATACCGTTCTAACTTAAAACCTCCCGTTTTCACGTCGATCACAATCTTACTAATTAGAAGTGGATTTATTGAAAAAAATCGGGCCGTCCGTATATGGTTTCCAGACACAATTACTGGGACCAGATCGAGAATGATTTCGATTTTAATATTTATAAAACTGACATGATGTGTGTTAAATATAATTGATTATGGAGTTGCTACCGGTTACGATTGCTGTCTACTTCTAATTTCATGTATTACCCATTCATCAAAATTATAAACTGATAATAAGCGTTTAAGAAAGCATTTGGATGTAAATGATTCAACAGATTGTTTGTGATACACCAAATTAGTTGAAAAGAAAAAGTGGGAACTGAATGATATAAATCTCAGCGCGGTGAATAGCAATAAAATTCTGAGTCCGGATTTAGGTGCACAAAATTTTTGCAGGGTAGAGCATATTATAATCTTATATTAGTGGTATACCTATATTAGTGGTTACAGGTAAGAAGTTGGCCAACATAAGAAGAAGGAAGAAGTCGAAAATGGCCACTTTACAAGAGAATACTTTTAGAGTTTAATCCTTTGTCCAAAATCCTGTACTTATGCAACAGGTATTTAGTGTGTTATATCTGTATTTATCAGTCTCAGTAGGTAAAATCGCTTATCTTATTTTCAGGATAAATTTACTTCTTCCTCTTCATTACCTTATTTCCTCTTGTCACCAATCATCTACAGATATGAAAAACTTTAATGATAAAACATAACTTAATTATGTCTATAACTGAAGTTGAAGCTCACCTAAAGTGTTTATAGCTATCATCATTGCTTTCGTTATAAGATAGCTGTTTTACATTCATCGCTACTATTAAATGTTTACCACGCCACTTTAGATAATAACTCCACGCTGCCACACTTTCATGAAGACGTATTCATACCGTTCTAACTTAAAACCTCCCGTTTTCACGTCGATCACAATCTTACTAATTAGAAGTGGATTTATTGAAAAAAATCGGGCCGTCCGTATATGGTTTCCAGACACAATTACTGGGACCAGATCGAGAATGATTTCGGTTTTAATGTTTATAAAACTGACATGATGTGTGTTAAATATAATTGATTTTTGAGTTGCTACCGGTTGCGATTGCTGTCTACTTCTAATTTCATGTATTACCCATTCATCAAAATTATAAACTGATAATAAGCGTTTAAGAAAGCATTTGGTTGTAAATGATTCAACAGATTGTTTGTGATACACCAAATTAGTTGAAAAGAAAAAAGTGGGAACTGAATGATATAAATCTCAGCGCAGTGAATGTGACAAAGCATAAATAAATAAATAAAATACAGTGCCTTCGTTGCTATTAAATGTATTTTAATAGATATAATACATATTCAGTGATTTCGTTGTAAAAAATATCCACAATTGCCATCAAAGACAATACCCATAATTAGTTAGACACGCCAATTTATTGCACAATAAATTGTAGAATTTATTTTTCAATATATAGTCATATTTTAGGTATATCATTAAATTGCTTACATTTTGCAATATTTGTAACAATTTATTGGACAATTTCAACATTGCTAACTCTCAATGTCTAAAATCTAAAAGTTATCGTAAGTTTGTCTCTAATAGAAATCGCTTGTCTCATGTATAGGTATATGTATATATCTTGTTTCTGAATCTGTGGGCCTACCAAGCTTAAAAGTTTATTAAACGATAATTGATCATAGATTAGTAGATATCTATACAATTAATTCATTCTTAAAAATCCCATAAATTACTTATTAAATTACCTTAAAAAGGACATTAGTTAGGGGAATTTTTGGTGTGCTAGATGCAAATTTCCCATTTAGTTTATTTTTTGAATATATTTTTGAATCCACCATCTTCTAGATTTTAACCCTTGGTTACACTACCCTGCAAGATTTTGCCCATGAACAATGAATAGTTGTTCCCGAAGTAATTTTTCCCGCTGAAAACAGATCCGGGCTCAGAATTGATCTATCACATCAGGATTTTGAGATATTCTAAAATAAAAGAGCAAAAACCCTGTTTTTTTGACATATTTGAGGTTATGTAGCACCGCGATTTCTTTTCTCAAAAAGCCATGCAGAGTATCTTATAGTACAAGTCTTCCTCTTTCAAATGCCGTTGAGTTTGCTCAAATATCTTTTTTATTCGCCGAGATTTTTAAAATTTTCGTATTTGTGATTTTCACTATTGGACGTTTTCCACGAAACACCGAACTACTACACTTTTCTCGACGCGCGTTTCGCCAACCCAGTTGGCATCTTCAGAAGATTAAAACTAAATTCTAGCCTACACACTTGCACTATTTATTATCAATTTGTTGCCACGGTTCCTGAACCGTAACTGTCTTTGTTTATCAGAACAAACAGTGGACTGGTGGGTATCGGACCATTGTACTTATTCATACTACTGTTACACTTAATGATAGAAATCATTAAGTGTAACTTTAATGCATCCAACTGTCTACTGTTTGTTACATTTCTAATTAATTTTATATTATTTATGTCTATCCTATGGTTGTTGTCAAAAGCGTGTTGGGCAACACAAGATTTTCCGTTCTGCCATATTTCAAATGAGCCATGTGTTCTTTAAATCTAGTCAAAATAGATCTTTTTGTTTGCCCAATATACTTTTGATCACAATCTTTACAACTTATTTCGTATATTCCTCACTTTTCGTTGTTGTCGATTTTGTCTTTGGAGTTACCCAAAGCGTCTGTAGTTTATTTTAAGAATTATAAACCAAATTGATATTAACATTTTTAAAAATTTTATCTAGTCCGCGGGTGAATTTAGGTTCATATGGTAACGAAGTAAATTTCGAATTGTCAGTATCTCTACGAAAAGTCGTGGAATTCTACAGGGTTCTCTTAAATTTATGCTTCCTTATTAACTCATCTATTAAATGGACTGAGTAACCGTTATTCTTAGCTATATTCTTAATTAATTGTTTCTCAATATTCAAACCTCTCTTTACTGAGGGGAAATTTAACAAACGGTGAATTAGAAAATTAAAACTTGCCATTTTATGTTGAAAAGGGTGGTGTGAATCGTTGGGAATATATCTCAGTATCATATATCTCAATCTCAGTCTTATTTATCACTCTTTTTCAGCTACAAGTAAAAATCACTTATGTTATTTTCGGGATAAATAATATACTTCTATCTTAACTTCTTTCCTCTTATCATCAATATCATCTACAGAGTATGAAACATTTTAATGATAGAACTTAAGTTAATTTTGTATATAATTGTTGAAATGTTGTTGAAGTTGAACTGAGGTGTTTTATGCTAACAATAAGCAAACCAGTGTGGAGAAAGAGTATTTTTTATTAACGCTTTAAGTAGTGTATGTTTCTAATACTGTTTTTTTTTCTCTCACTTTTCATCTCTATATACATTGTTTTCTTTATCATCACAACATATAGACGTTTTGTATGCTTTTCATTTTATTTCACATTTCTCCATTGGTAAATTTTCGTCCATACTATCTCGACCATGTTATCTCGCTACCTCCTAATTATGAGATACGATAGTCGTAAGCCTTTGCACAATTGACTATTCGAAAGCAATACTTTACCAGTCTAATTTAACGGGAAATACGAATTTATCGTGTCATCGTTTCGCCTCTCAATCGTCGCCACTATGACAGTCGATATTGTATCGAGCTACAGTCCTCATTAAAATTTTGCACACTGAGCCTCACTCTACTTTCGATTGATCAACTGATAAATTTATTGCCAACATCTCAGCTGAACACTGACCGACATTCGACATTTTAGACACCTACCACGCAGGGTGGGTATTGATGAGTAGGGTTCCGAACGTGTGCTGTAACGCAGGGCCGGACTCATAATCCGTCATGTTATTGACGGAAGATGATAAATCAAAAAGACAGGAGTAAAAATGTGTTAATAATGTATGTTACAACTTATTGCTTGTGTGATTTAGAAACGCCTATCCTCATCATCCTATATTTCTGATATGTGTGGAGTCACTTAGTACAGTGGAAACTTTTCAAAATATATTTAATAAAAGATCCCCAACTCCAAAGAATTCTAGGTCTGTCGGTTGCTAAAAAAGAGATACATTTTATATGGACTCCAGCGCATGTTGGCAAGATAACGAAATGGCAGACCGGGCCGCAAAATTAGCGTCGGAACAAAATGCCATAGAATAGACACCCTAGGAAATTGCACCTTTACATATTGGCGATACATGTGTAGAAGAGAATAAGTTAAAAGACACCAGTAAGGACAGATAAAGACAGTTGTATGCCACATTGTTTCACGATTGTGCACGTATTAGAAACGTGTGAGACCTAATAGAAAGGGAAATGGAAAAAGTTGTGGAAAGGGCTATTGCCTACACGTCCATCGCCGAATTTGAGTGGGATTCAGTACGTTTTCGCAGTTATGGAGCTGTACATCGACTTAGCTGTATGAAACGAAATTCTTACGTAATTCTGACTTTTACAATTATCCCATACACTTAAAAGAAGTGTACGAACATAATTGTATTTATTTTCAAATATTTGTATTCCTTAACTAACCGGTCTGCAAGAAAATAAAATTGTTCTATAAAAAATAAAAAAAATAAAAATATAAAAATATAAATCAACCCGGTTATAAGACGAAAGAAAGAAAAAGGGCATACTCGCCTTACATCCTCTTATTTATTGTCAGAGCCAAGATGTCCGGTCTGTCATGTTACATTAACAGTTGAACATGTTATATTGGACTGTATAAAATATTCTGGTATAAGGCAAAATCTAGGACTTAGTGCCGATTTGGCGAATGCGTTGTTAAGAATTCAAATTGTCATCAGCAATTAGAATTATGATATTATGTCTCAAATATTAAGCTTTAATAGGATGTGTAAAAATTGCGGCTAATGATCTTAGCGATCGATGCCGCTACAAAAAAAACACGAGTATAACTTGAATTTTTGGCGGTTTAGTCTAATGTGGAAAATTGATAGTGATTCAATTGGAAGCGATTTTTTTTAAAGTGATATTCTAATAAAAGTAATAGTGCAAAAACATCTGTAAACTCCTGTCCTTCCTGGTTTAGAATTCGACTTTAGCATTCGACTCTTAATAAAGGTACTCGGTTAATTAACTTTTTTTGATCGTTTTCGAAATCACAGCAAGCGTCCTCCTAAGCGAGCGGATAACTAGATGCTTATTATTAGACGTGTATGACGTAAACAAAAGCTAATCACCATTCGCCCGTACAATAGGAATGAATCTGCAGAAACGCCGTTTAAGGAAACGTCCAGGCGGGATTTTCGTTTCGCCCGAATAAACAGAAGAACGTCCAGATACGCAGCAGTTAGGTAGTTAAAGGGAGGAAATCGATAATCTCGCATCTCCGGCTACTTAAAGATAATGGACAAGCGATCCGTGTGAACTGAGGAAAATAAACATTTAAAGTTTTTAATATATATGTATTAGGCGCTTTGTGTTGCTGGTCTCCAGCATAATCGTACCTTTGTTCGCTCAATGGGTGTCCTGCGGTGTTAAAAATTGAACCATTACCGCAATCGGGCCGCGATCGCTGCCTCGGCCGGGCCCCGGCCAGGTCCCAGCTCCATCTACCAGCCGGGCCTCTCATTGGATCGCCCTAATGGACATTTGTTTATTGTCTCTAACGAGCATTTATTAGTTAGAGTCCAGTCCGTTGTCTATCGGAGAGATCTAGATCCATTCTAGTTGCGTGCATCTAAATGAGCGAGGAATTAAATTCGTCTTCCCCCGGACGACTTGACGGCGTTTGTCCGGTGAACCGTTACTTTTATTTAAAAACATACACATTACATATACAGGGTTGGAAAGTCCAGGATTCAAAGCCAAGCATTGAAAGATAGAAAAGAATAAACTCTTCAAGTAAAGGGAACTGACAGAGAAATATTATATCCATAGTTGCCAGACTGATATGTCATTTTAAAACTTTTATGAGCGTTATTCTCTGTCTTTCGTGACAGGGTAGCAATAAAATATGTAGGCGGGACGCCCCGCCCATAAATTATAATGCGCACGTGTGAATTGAATTATTATATCGTTATTGGTCTACGGAAAATAAGCACTTGAGTATTCCTGTGCGTACGTAGTATACCGAGAAGTTAAATGTTTGGGTTGGTATTTTAGGCGATTCCATCGTTGGGCGATTTTTTATAAACGGTTCCTTAAATGCCAACAAATATTTAACGAATAAAACAGTTTACGGACATGAACATGAAAGACCACGAAATTTGAATGATATACGGGCCAGAATGGTACAAGTCCTAAATAATATTTCCCCTGAAGTGTTACAACTAGCGTTGTAAGAATACGTATTAAAAATTCCGTTCAATCCGAATATGAAACTATTACGTATTAATCCGAATAGTTGCCAACCGCAATATGGAATCGAAATTATTACGAACGCTGTCAAATGCCGGAAGATAGCGTGGATATCGTATCCGACGAAGTCTCGAACGAAGTAAACATAATACATAATAGTACGATGATACGAACACGAATGAGGTCCGAGGGAATACGGAATACGGAATTGGTTACAAAACGAAAAATCAAGGTCGTACCCGATGGTAGCTTTCAACGAGGAGTCCGATGGTCACCTTGGATTTGACCTTGAGTCTCAATATCAAAGTCATCTGAAGGTCAACTTTGTTTTTTTGTAATGGCAACCCATATTATTGATGGCACAATCGAAAAGAGAAGGAAATTTCACGTTCAGATGTGTATTCAGATTTGAGTTCAAGGTGACCTCTATGGTTTGGACAGAGGTCAAACTACTGTAATATGGAACCTCGTAGTAATTCCGCGAAATGATTAAGAAATTAAAAATCAAGGTCGTTCTTTGTAGTACCTTTCAACGAGGAGTCCTATGGTGACCTTGGATTTGACCTTGAACCTAAATATCAAGGTCATTTGAAATTGAAATCAAGGTCATTGCGCTATCTCAAAAAATCATCAAAGAAACGCCATTTTCGTTTTTTTAATTTCAGTATCACTAAAAGTAGGTAATCTGTAGGACCCTGAAAGTGTCGATTTTGCAATAATGGCACAGTCGTTACCATTTGTGAATGGATTGAAAAAGATGATTGAAAATTATGAGGATTTTACAACAGACGGATCGCGTATTTTATGAATACCCTGCAATCGTAGAATTCGTAGATATCCTGGAGTGGGTACTGGAACCTTCGGCGTAGAAACAAAAAACTGGACGTTTTCCACGAAACACCGAACTACTACACTTTTCTCGACGCGCGTTTCGCCAACCAAGTTGGCATCTTCAGGAAAAGATTAAAACTAAATTCTAGCCTACACACTTGCACTATTTATACCAAATTTGTTGCCACGGTTCACTGAACCGTAACTGTCTTTATTTATCAGACAGTTACGTTTATGTATATTTTTAAAACTTGCCATTTTATGTTGAAAAGGGTGGTGTGAATCGTTGGGAATATATCTAAGAGTCGCGGTTTCTTTCCTATATACATCAAACTCTAACTTATTTTCACTATTTCTAATAACTAATACATCTAAAAATGGTAGCTGTCCATTGTGTTCCGCTTCATATGTAAATTTTGTGGTAGGGAAACGGTTATTTAATTTGGCAACAAAATTATCTAAACTAATTGCTTTTGTTTAGATAATAGTTTTAATTTTCAAATTCACCGTTTGTTAAATTTCCCCCTCGGTAAAGAGAGGTTTGAACATGAGAAACAATTAATTAAGAATATAGCTAAGAGTAACGGTTACTCAGTCCATTTAATAGATAAGTTAATAAGGAAGCATAAATTTAAGAGAACCCTGTACAATTCCACGACTTTTCGTAGAGATACTGACAATTCGAAATTTGCTTCGTTACCATATGAACCTAAATTCACCCGCGGACTAGATACAATTTTTAAAAATATTAATATCAATTTGGTTTATAATTCTAAAAATAAACTAGAGACGCTTTTGGGTAACTCCAAAGACAAAATCAACAATAACGAAAAGTCAGGAATATACGAAATTAGTTGTAAAAATTGTGATCAAAAGTATATTGTGCAAACAAAAAGATCTATATTGACTAGATTTAAAGAACACATGGCTCATTTGAAATATGGCAGAACAGAAAAATCTTGTGTTGCCCAACACGCTTTTGACAACAACCATAGGATAGATATAGATAATTTAAAATAAATTAGAAATGTAACAAACAGTAGACAGTTGGATGCTTTTGAAAGTTTAGAAATCATTAAGTGTAACAATAGTATGAATAAGGACAACGGACCGATACCCACCAGTCCACTGTTTGCTCTGATAAACAAAGACAGTTACGGTTCAGTGAACCGTGGCAACAAATTTGGTATAAATAGTGCAAGTGTGTAGGCTAGAATTTAGTTTTAATCTTCTCCTGAAGATGCCAACTTGGTTGGCGAAACGCGCGTCGAGAAAAGTGTAGTAGTTCGGTGTTTCGTGGAAAACGTCCAGTTTTTCGTAGATATATATATTTCGTAGATGCCGAGAGTGTAAAAAACATTTATATTCGAATATACATCAACAAAATATTACTGGTACTTTCGTCAATTATATGACGGATTACGAGTCCGACTCTGCGTTACGTCACACTTTCCGGACCCTACACATTACACATACAGAGTGCCCGTTGGTATCTTAGCAGATAGGCAAACAGTGAGTAAACCAGTAGTCATGGGATAGACGGATTACGAAAATTTTAGTAGAAGAGGAAAAATACAAGAGAAATAGCGAAAAGAGAAAAAATATAAGAGTGGCTTAACTCTATTGTGTGTATATTTTACACTAGTCTGACTAGTCAATATTTCGCTCAACGTAAGGGATCAAAATCAGGCAGACCAAAAAATAAACATATAAATCTACATACCTTCATTCTTCACTCACTTATATTCTAATATTGTAAGTGACATACATACATAAGTGTACAAAATTAAACTAATCAATGAAATCAGTTTAGGAACTTCAATATTTTTGTCATATTAAATGTATGACTTTTTCGTGTGTGAAATGTACACCTTAAAGTGATCAGTGGAAGAAAGGTGAGACGAGAAACAAGTGGAGTTAAAAATTGACACCCTGTTACCCGAAGGCTTGAAAACGCATCTGCATAAAATGCACATAAACCCCAGTGCTAATCGTTAATCAACCCCAGAAATTGTCACAATAATTAAAATAATTCGAATTCACTACCTATTAAAAAAAGCGATTCAATTAATTGCCTTTTTTTCCAGGAAACGAATACATTAGTCGAACATTGGTACACACACGAACGCATTTCTTGGTACCATTTAATCCTGTTTTATTTTTACATTGTTAGGACCCGGTGTGTTCCTCCGTCTACTCCGTTCTCTTTTTCTTTTTTTTTCTTTGGTATCTCGGAGTCGTTACGGTCCCTCGTTATTTAATTAACGATAGGCCATCTCGTTCAGTCCTCGTTTCTATCGAATCTCACACATGTTCGACCTTATCGAGTGCTGCATCTTCTTTATAGTCGATCGATAGTTTTACTTTTATTCTGTTTGTTCGAAAAGGCTTATTTAAGTTAAATTAATCGTCCGATGCATTAATCAACAACTTTTCGGGATTCTACACCGATTTATAATAATTAACAAGGTGCGGGACAAACGCGACGGCATTAAGGCAGTTAAGGGGGCGGGTAGACCCGTTTTAATTTATGCCTCTAATAACTGTACAAAATGCCATGGGAAACCCGAGTGGAAAATATTTTGGGGAATTAAATTTATTCAAGTGAAGGGTGAATTCTTGTATGGGGTGTAAATAAAGTGTGGAATAAATTGAATTATACAGTGTGTATCAGCCAAATGAAACTACACTAGGCGCAGAAATTAAAGGATATAAAAAATCCCAAATTTTTAGATGATTTTCAAAGATTTGGGAAATTTGGGGAAAAATGGTCGCAGGGAAAAGAAAAAAAAAGGAAATTGAAGCTCCAAGTTTCTAGTTTTTGAATCTTGAGTTAATTTTTTTGTCATCAGTAGTTTTTGAGTGATCATGCTAACTGCTGATGCTAAACAAATTTAAGCTCAAGATCCAAAAACTAGAAACTTGGAGCTTCTATTTCCTTTTTTTTTTTCATTTTCGTAAGACCATTTTGCCTCAAGTTACAACTCTTTGAAAGTCACCTAAAAATTTGTGATTCTTTTCATATCCCTTAATTTTTGCGCCTAGTGTAGTTCAATATCTCCATATATACAGTCTGTCTCACTTAAGGTATGTCCAGCCCTTTAAAACATTTTTAGCAATTATTTTCATGAATAATTGACATTGCATTCTTACTGAGGACTATCGTAAACTGGATTGTACCAATTTACATTGAAGGTGTTAGAGAAAACTGAAAAACAATGTTAAAAAAGTGCCGTTTTTTGCCGACCGAGACACACCTAAAAAACCCATTGGATTCTATAGATATTGAGCCACTGAAATCACTGAATTAAAAAATTTCTAATTATGCTAAATTCAAGGTCAAAGAATTAGTTTTTCACAAAAAACAAGAGTGCATATTTTTTATGACTAATGATTATTTTATGATTAAATTGCTGTCAATTTATTATAAAATAAAAAAAATTGTTTCAATCAACCATCAAAACGGTATTAAATCATTCCATTTTGAGGACTTAAATCGTAAATGTCATCAAAAACGGTAAAAATTAAAAACGATATACTGGATGGATGTCCTATTTTGAAATTATCAGCAACTTAACATTTTTCACAATTCTCTAGTTTGTTTGACTATTTATTTTTAAGAATAAAAGGCCAGTGGTAACGACTAAAAATGGTATTTAGTTTCTGTGATAATTAATTAACTAATTTATGGAAACTCATCTAATACTTGTTATCGGATTTGCATTAAATTAATCCAAAATAATCCAAATTAGGCGAAAATTTCTTGTTTCTCACTGTTGCATTCTGTTAAGTATGCTATGGACAACAAACTTTGCTAACATTGACAGATTGTAATGTCAAACTCGTTTTGACGCACTGCTCGTAAAATGTAACAAATTCTAATAACAATGAATGATTACTATGTACTGGATTACTGACTAGTTTAATTGTTAGTTAATTAATTTGGTTTAATAATGAATTTAGGAACCTAATTGTTTTAATAATTTCTACCACTATCTCTAGTAATATAGTTTAGAAAAGAATATCTGAATTAAACTTATCTTTCTAAAAATTGTGTGACAACTGGTTACAAATTCAATTACCACATTCTAGTAAAAAAGAATATCAGCGCAAACAGACATCATAGCTTGCTTTGATAAATGTACTTTGTTGGTTTATTTGACGCTCTCCTGGATTAAACGTGATGCGTGACAACTGAACATCTATGGAAATGGATGGAAAATAGATAAAACCTTGCGGAAAAGCTATTTTTCATCTGCATCTGATTGTTTCACGGTGTTAGCCAGTGGAACTTTATAATAGTTGTTTCATTATTGTGCTGCATTTTTAAATGTGTTATCGTTGTATGTGTTTTTATACGTAATGGATAATACTTTCTAATATCGGAATACATTTTCGTTTTACATCTGAAGATAACATAAGTTTCCATTCATAATAAAAAAATTGGGAGATAATCTGAATCTGAATTGACTGATTTTTGAAATTTTCATTTTTTGGAACAAACTCATCGTGTTATAGAAATCATTATTAAAGGCATTTCTATTTATACCTTCAGTATCTACTTATTTTTATTGTGGTTGTAGTAAACCTTATGATGCCTACCTGTTTATAATTGTTGCATCCAAAGTTTTCATGAATTGGATGAAATCTACCCATATAATTATAAAACCATGTCATAATTCAGAATAGTGAAGAAAATTTTATTGAATATTTTCAATAGAAAATATTCAATGATGAGCAGTTAACAAACTTGAGAGAGTAGTTTCTGCAGTTTTATAATAAGCGAAATGCAAGAGATAAAAGGATTTGTTGTTGCTGAAAGGTAATAATCAAATTTAAAAACTTTTAACAGTGAGGGATAACAATAAAAATGTAGATATCTAGGACACAAAGACATTTGTGTACTAGGTATTTATATTTTTATGGTTATACCTCACTGTTAAAATAGGTAACATGCTAGATATACAATGTGGAACAACCATGTGGAATAAATTCAGTTTCTCAATTATTATTGTGTATGTTTGTAAAATATCTCGAAAAACATCAATTTTTTATTCTGGATTGACATCCTGCAACGGAAAAATGTCATCCCTAAATTCAACCCCCCTTGAATGACAGTCGCAATCCCAAAATTTTTATGTTTGAAATTTTGTGATATCTCATTTGAAGGGTATTTTCATTCTCTATTCAAAAACCATTTTAAAGTTTATTGCAAAAATTAACAGAGTAAACTCATATTTTATAGAGAAGTAATTTCGCTACAACTAATACCTTTTCCTTCTGGATAATCAGAATGCAAGCAAAGACAATTTCAGTGAGCTTTTTCGACAGTGTCAATTAAAAACTAGAAGCAAAAACTTATCAGCATTCTTCATAGTTGGGCATTTTGTTGAAATCTATATAGGAACTGCAACTCAAAATCATGGTTTATTTAACAGAAATGCATAAAATACCAATTTATAGATAGTTGGTTGTGGAGATAGAACACGAACACAAGCCGAATTTGTTAACTATTTTATGAAAAATTTACCATTTTGCCGGCTATATCCAAGGTACAATTAGTAAAATTGAAAAGCAGTTTCGCGAATGTAGATGAGTATGGCAGTTAAAAGAAGAACTTGCCCAATTCACTGAGTAACGGTACCAAATTGGATATAATGCTTCAGTTTGAAGAAATCCACAAAATTCGAGTGATAAGCAGCTTCAAACTGAAAAGAAAGAAAATGCATATCTATAAACTGAGAGGAGCTCACTTAAGATGATTTTGATAGAAGAACGTACTTTTATGAACAAATGATGAGAAGGTAAGATAACAATATTATTCAACTCGGAAATATTTTGTTTTCTGATGTATGCACAATAATTGAGACACTGAATTTAATCAATTTGATTGTTCCACACTGTATGTATACACGTAAGCTCACATCAGCGTCAGTATCAACCATTATGCTCTGTATTTACATTCCCTTAATTAGTATTCTCCAAAAACCTGTTATAGGAGGCGCGTTCATAAAGTAAGGGCCGTTTGGTCACAGAAAAAAATGTACTCATAAGAAACAAATTTTATTGTCATATTTAGTTAGGTACAATCTTACTTTACTTCTCTACATAATCGCCGTTCACTTCTAAGCATTTTTCGTCCCGCTGCACCAGCTTCTTTAACCCCTCTGCATAGAAGCTTGCCGCCTGAGAGTTGAACCAGTTGACAACGGCGTTTTTGAGTCCCTCTTCGGTTTCAAAACGTTGTCCACCGAGCCACTGTTTAAAATGCAAGAAGAGGAAGTAGTCGCTAGGTGCAAGGTCGGGACTGTACGGTGGGTGGTCAAAAGTTCCCAACGAAAATCTTGAATTTTCTCATTGGTTTTGGCAGCAGTGTGAGGACGCGCGTTATCGTGGAGGAGGATTATGCCAGATGACAGTTTCCCGCGGCGTTTGTTTTGGATCGCACGTCTCAATTTTTTGAGCGTTTCGCAGTACACATCAGCTGTAATTGTTGTCCCACGTTCCATGAAATCAACCAAAAGAACACCGTCTTTCTCCCAAAAAGCTGTAGCCATCAATTTTCGACTTGTGTACTGAGTTTGCTTAAACATTTTTCGGTTTTGGTGAAGATGAGTGTCGCCACTGCATCGATTGCAGTTTTGTTTCTGGGTTGGCGTAGGATAGATACCCACGTCTCGTCCCCAGTAACAATGTGAGAAAACAAATCATCTCCGTCTTGTTGATAACGGGCCAAAAACTTTCGTCCACTAGACATTCTTTGCTCTTTGTGGTGGTTGGTGAGCATTTTTGGTACCCACCTTGCACACAATTTGCGGTATGCGAGGTTTTCTGTGACAATATCGTAAACAGTAGTGCGTCCAAGTTGAGGAAATTTGTTAGCCAGGCCACTAATCGTCAATCGACGATCAGATCGCAGTGTTTGGTCCACTTGTGAAACGATTTCATCGGTCTGGATACTGGGCCTGCCACTCAGCTCTTCGTCATGGACATTTGTTCGGCCATTTTTAAAATCACGGCACCATTGTCTAACCTTTCCTTCACTCATAACTGTATGTCCATAAACCAGGCATAACTCCCGATGAATTTCAGCAGCCGACGATCCTTTTGCACATAAGAAACAAATCACAGAACGCACTTCACAGTTGGCGGGATCAACGATTTTCGCGGCCATTGTTCTTTGCATTCACGGACAACAATACGACTTCAGAATCAAAACAAATGACGCTGTAGCTTCGCAATGAGTCAGTAGATGGCGCTGCAGTAGTAAAACTGTGCTTCGAAGCGCCAATATTTATATATAAGCAAACGGCCCTTAGTTTATGAACGCGCCTCGTAGATGATGCAATAAGTAATGAAAAATCTGAAAATCAATTATGTTTACATTGAGCAAGAATGGTCATTTGTACTTGACAATTTTGGAACAAACTCATTATGTTATAGAAATAATAATCCTTAATATTGAAAAAGTGACAGTACAGGTTTAAAACTGGCAAATAATGTTTCTTGATTCAGTGGTGCATCAATTTTCATGCAATCTTTTCTATTGGAAATACATCTCTTGTCATAAATTATACATCGAACGTTCCCCAACACCTGCTTATCATCTTCATATGATTTTTCACACATTTGTCGTTGACAAGCAGCATATAAAGTGAAAAAAGTTTCACCACTTGGTAACACATTGCGCACAGCGCATATGATGAGAAATGCATAAAATAGATTTTCCATCCGCTTTCTTAATTAAAAAATGCCCTTATCGATCATTCGTGTAAATTTACTTGTATCTCATTGGACGGTAGGCGGGACGTTTCATCCTTATCAGCAAGGCGACCACTTATTTAAATTCCTTGTAGGTGTCTTACTTACACCTTATGCTATCGGCGTGAATTGAAAAATATCCGTATAAATATTAATTTTGCATATATGAGAGGCTCTGTTGATAGTTTAGCTTTCCTTTTCCGTAGCACAAAGAATCTTCGTGATAAAAGCTCTACGTGGCAATCGAGTGAATTGTTTCATGTCCGAGGTTTATGTGGAGGAAAGTTGTTTGTAGTGCATCGGAGGTTTAATCGCACTTTCTGTCAGTTTCTCTCTTCGTTGGAAAAGCCTAGTTTTCTAATTTGTATCATCTAGCAAGGAAACTGGTGTAATCCGCTTTAAACATATTTATACTTTTAATTCAACAAGGAGATTAACGTTTTACAATTTTTTAACAACATAAAAGTAGTGGACAATAATTAATTGTTTTCCCTACGTTGCATTGATCTACAACTTACATAATAAGAAGAGTAGGATGTAGTATGATTCTATAATGCAGTGAAAAAGCATCAGTTGAAATATAATTTCAGTTATCAATTATGCTTCAAACAACTGTCTAATATCACGACATCGTGTCATCAAGCTATGTTATCTTTCTTTCGTGGATCGAAAATTTTCAATAAATTTATAAGATCTACACTAATGGAAAAAATTAAAGGGTCAAAAAATTTTTCCGAATTTTTAGTGATTTTGCAGAATGCTGTATCCAGTGAAAAATGGTCTTATCAGGTCTAAAAAAAAGCATTTTGAAGCTTCAAGTTTCTAGTTTTGAGATATTTCCGCAAACAAATTTTTAGAGCTACATGTTTCGCGCAATGTTAGGAAGTAGTGTGAGAAAAAATTTTGCGAATTTTTTTTTGCGATTTTTTTTCAAGTCCACGAGCTTGAAAATTTTTTTTCTAACTTATCCATGGTATTGACCGGATAGCTTGTTTATTCAGCTTCAATTTGCTTTTTTTTTTTAAATCTCGATACGACCATTTGTTGCTGATATATCGAACTTTAAATCAAAAAGGACCCTTTTGTCTTTGAACGACGATATCTCCGCAACCAACGATAGCACAGAAAATCTAAGAGCAATTCTGAAAACTGGAATAAAGATCCTACAAAGTTCTGCTGCGATTTTTGAGGAGAAATTTTTTTATCCTTGACATGAATTTGAAAAAACAAGAAAAAAACGGGTAATTGATGTGTGTGTTTGGGTTGATGTTCTGAAAAACCATCAATGGGTAATTTAATTTGTTTTTTTTTTAGCTTAATTTTTAATTTAATTTGTTTGTAATTTTAATTTGTAGTTTTTTCCTATATTTTCAAATTCATGTCAAGAATAAAAAAAATGTTCTCCTCAAAAATCGCAGCAGAACCTTGTAGGATATTTATTCCAGTTTTCAGGAACTGTCCTTATATTATATGTGCTACTGTTGGTTGCTGAGATATCGTCGATCAAAGACAAAACGGTCCTATTTGATTTAAAGTTCGATATCTCAGCAACAAATGTTCGTATCGAGATTTAAAAAAAAAGCAAATTGAAGCTGAATAACCAAGCTATCCGCTCCATATCATGGCTAAGTTAGAAAAAAATGTTTCAAGCTCGTGGACTTGGGCAAAAAAAAGCAAAAAAAAGTCGCAAAATTTTTTCTCACACTACTTCCTAAAATTGCGCGAAACATGTAGCTCTAAACATTTTTTTTTGCCGAAATATCTCAAAACTAGAAACTTGAAGCTTCAAATTGCTTTTTTTTAGACCTCGATAAGAGCATTTTTCACTGAGATACAGCATTCTGAAAAATCACTAAAAAATTCGGATTGTTTTTTTGACCCTTTCATTTTTTCCATTAGTGTATAGTTTCATTATACTGATGCGGCTGTTATAACATGTACTATAAAATTTGTGTTATTCCTATATAAGATTTTGGTTGGAATATGTCTTGGTAGGTTGCTCTCCCTTTGAATGTGATCATGTTCACTAAGTTAGAAATGATTTAAAGAAAAAAAATCTATCGTTTAAATTATATGGTATCTATGTATCAATGTAATAAGAAATTGAAAATATTTTAGATCTTAATGATGGGAGAAACAAATTATATATACATAGAGTGTGTGTCCTTTGAAATGGAACCAACGTCTTATTTTTGATGGGGTTGACAGATTTTCAAAAAGTTCTCTTTCATTATATACATAATTTAGAATTCGGTCAGTATGGCGGCTTTTTCTAATTGGCTGTTGGATTTGGAAAACAGGGTTTGACTATTAAGCATTTTTTTTAATGAATCGAATTCACTATGATATATATCATCTACCAACAAGGCTAAAAAGTAGATACAACGATTTTGAATGGTAAAACCTTTTTACAATCTTTTCATCTTTGGATTGAATAATTATATGGAACAGAATATTAAAATCCCAAAAAATTCAATTTGGTATAACTATAAAAATGTAGATTATAATGTTTAATGGGGAAAGTAATCTACAGAACTGACCAACTTTTAGAATGGATGACATTTTGGAAATACGATTCAAGTAAAGCCAACCAAATTAATAATATATCATGCTAATGAGAATGCTGATAAATTGGAAACAGAAGACTATTCCGAAGAAAGTAATAAATTTTATAATTTTAATGACTGCATAATTCATTTCTACTTCGTGTAATGGGTGTGGTGTGCTTGTCGGGGATAAAATTTATAAATTAAACGCAAAAATGTGTATTTTTAGTAAAACAAGCTAAATATTTTTATTTACGTCCAAAATGTTACATTTGGAATTTGAAAATTGGAAAACAGGAAATAAATTACATTTGGATATTTTTATGACTTGAAAATTATATAGAAATTCTTTAAAATATATTGATGTGTCAATGAAATGATATGGTATCAGTTGATTTTCTTATGTTAGCTATACAATTGTATTCTCCTTTAACTAGCTGACTAAACAATTGAATCCAAGAGTAAAAAAATCGAATAACTGCAATAATCAAAGCGGTTAGTTTTAGAGGTAGCGCTAAGACAGTTAACAAAAACCAACTTTAAAACATTTAAGTTTCGTATCATAAAAAGAGAGAACAGTTCTGTATTGAGAATGAGCAAATTAAAATGTCTTCATTAATCAGATTTTAATAACGATGTAGGTGATGTAGATTACGAAAAGATCAGTTGGTACAACTCATTGCTACCTCTTCAATCCCAATAATGCTAATAACTGATTGCGACTTGTGATAAGTACCTTTTTGATTATGAACTGATAGGGATTTCATCTAGCTGGTTGTTTACAGTTACCTATCAACGTTTACATTATATTCCACAGAGTAAATACTTACACGTTCTGCTATATGTATACAAGGTTATCATAAAATATGGGAAATGGGACTTACTACCCCCTGCGTCCCAAATTAGTTCTTATATTTGTCTAATAATTTAATTGGTTTAATTTTGACTAGTTGTCCCATATAGGGTCATATTCTATGTCTTTATTATGGGATTGCCCCTGGAAAATATTGCGATCTGCGTCATGGTTTTGCGTCACATCACGCTTGGTAAAGATGGTTTACCTAACCTAAAGGGGCAAAATCTGGGGTAGGGAAAAACTCTATTTCTAATCTATCGAGCATCATGTATGTGACGCATGACGTCATGGGTCTTGGTGGTTTGCCTCTTGGGTCCTCGTTCATAATAAAGACATAGAATGTTCCATGTTCCATGACGTGAGGCCATGACCTCACGTGCGTAGCTTCGTGAGTTAATTTCTTCTTCAAAGTTCTAAACTAAATCTTCTCAAATCTAAAACTGCTTCTTCTAAGCTTACCGTCGCTTTTAAGATTCATCCTCATGGCCTGCTACGATTTTTCTATTTAAAATCTGAATCCATAGTGTTAATCAGGGCTCTCCAAAATCCCCATATGCGAAATTTGAACAAAAAATATACAAGAAGTTTCTTTCTATACGACAGCAAAGTTGAGCAAAATATTGAGTTTGAGAGCCGCTAGATGAGTCAAGCATGCCATGAAATTATATTAAGACAGTTATCTTTATAAGAAATTTTACATTTTTCACTTTGTCGAACACCCTGAAAATTTTATCACAATTTTGACTACTGCTCTTGGTATCTCAGAATAAGTTTTTGTCAACAATGACTTTTTTTTGAAAAATGAAGAATAAGAAGGTTGACAAAAGTACGCTACCCTATTCGAGGACACACAGTATAAGAACTATAAGTAAATCCCTAACTTTATGTAACCTTGTGTATTGAAATATACCAGGCGATTCACCCCTTTAAACCCCCTTATTTTTTTTATTTTTTTGCTTTATATAAAAAAATGTTGAATACAAAAGTCGTAGTGACAATGTTGATTTTTATTATATAGTTTTCATGTAAATAGGGGACTTCAGAAAAGTGTGATAACTAAAAATGAATGTTTTCTTATGGACACCCTGTATATTATATATGTATCATTAACTCTATTGTTGTTCTGTATATAAGTTAATTAATAAATATTAATATATTTTTTGGATTGATCTCGTAGTTCTGTATTCGTTTCTGATCAATTTATTTCATAATATACAAAATTTATAATGAAATTTTAATATTCATTTGTAAAATACCCGTATTTTTTATTATTTATCAATCAAATTAATCGTTCACCCTTAATTAATAGAATTTTTTATCTACATTCTGTTAAAAATGTACAGATTTTTATTGTAAAGTTGATAATAGTGGATATTTAAACGATATGAATCGATTTTGTTGCATTTATAAGTAAATAAGATTTTTATTTTAAACAGTTCATTTTTTTAGGCTTATCTAATAACTCCGAAACGGCTTTCCTCACACAAATCTTCAATCAGACCTGTTTTATAGAGCATTCAATTTCCTACGAAAACTATCTTGAGTATCACTATCCATCGATTCTTCCTTGAGTAATAAAATTCCAAAGTTCAGAAAAAAATGTTCCCATGTTATTTAAATGGGAAATAGAAAATTGAAAATCGCCACCTCTAAATTTTAATATTAAGGGCTCATATATTAACAAGGTCATTTCCTAGGGATACTCTGAAGATTTTCAAGTCTCTGAGAAAAAAAGGTTTTTTTTTTAAACGCTCTAATGTATATAGTGTATTACACATATTTTAAAAATCTAATCATAAAATGTAATAAATAATAAAAAAACATAAAATTTCAATTTTACGTCTAGTAAGCAATGGATTCAAGAATGCGCTTGCAATTGTTCGGCATTTTTCAAGATTATTGTCAACATGGCAAATTTGGGTAAATTAGAATGCAATACCGGATTGTGTCAAAGGGTTGCTGAAAAGTGTAGCAAAAGTATAAAGAACTTTGAAAAAAAGTTTCGTTCTTTTAGCGCCGACAAGGAACGTTTGACATTCTGCAGAACTATGTTAGAAAAACTAGAAGGGGATTGAAATTTCTTCTATAAACTGTTGTGGAGTGAGTTCTGTTTGAGCACTGAGTTTGAGTTCTGTTTGAGCAGGCATTTCAAATAAGAATTTCATTCATTACTGATCAACCGACAATCTCGAAAGTACGTAGTTCTGGTCATTGATCTGTAAATGTGTGGTGGGGGAATAAAATTTTGGGCTCGATTTTTTTTAACCATTAATTAGCGGACTGACTGGTTTGATCCTTACCTTGACAAGCTACAGAACGACATTAAAGATTCAATCCTACATCTTTTGTTTTTAACATTTTTTTATATGTAGCAAAATAAAAAAGTTAAGGGGGGGTGTCATTTATAGTGAAACACCGGGTACTGTTGCATGAAAAATATACCATCAAAATCATTAAACTAATTCAAACTGGTATAAAACCTGCTCCAATTTTGTGTTTCTCTGCCACGGATAAACGTTATATGCTACTTTTAGGAGATATTAAAAATATATATTCTCTCCATACCATTAGTTAATTTATCATGAACAAAAGCACAATTCGCCCCTGTCAAAACTATCCTTCGTGAATGGCAGGTCAGCGGTATAAAACCCCACAAAAAAAGTCACTCCACAAATCGAACCCGTTGGAAGCGTAGAGGTGATTTATGTTAATTTTTTTATTTGACCACAATATTATCGCCATGACAAGTGTTACGTTTTTTCGATGACTTATACTAATTAAAATCGTGTATATGCCGAGGAGAGAGGTGTGCTGGACAAATTTCCTATTATCTCGGCATCGCATTGAGAGTGTAAAATAATAGTGATCTGAACGGGGAGTGGCCGAAAATGCAAGTAACGCTGCTAGTAATGAGATTGTCCAAACGCCGCATGTGGCTCACACCTCCACCCCTTCGTTATTTGTGCTCCGAGATGAGATAATAAACAACGCAGTCATATCCGTTATCCCATTTATAGTTTCTCATCGCTAATAAATTAATTATCGGCGGTTGTAAGAGCTCTGTTAATTCAGTGGCGGGGGGTGGTAGAAATATTTTAATGACTAATTTTTTCTGTAAATCGAATTCATTTTTATTCGAATATGTGGCATTTTATGTATTAGTCCGATGAAAAAATTCGTAGCCTTTCCATCAACAGCGTAGCAAAAAAAGTCGCGCATAATGCCTGTTTTAACTTTTTAATAATCTTTTACATGAAAAAAATGTCCCGAATAAAAGTTTCAGATTTACGAGGTGTGACTATTAAATAACAGAACTGCTGTCATAACACTTTTTATTCGTTATCAATTATAGTAGCAACTTTTTCGCCTTCAGTGTACTCCACTTGGCGATCTCTACACCACTCCTTACGACTTTTCCATTGTTGAAAGCAGTGCTGGAAGTCCGCTTCTGTCAGCTGGTTCAGAACCTCCGTCGCTTTTGCTTTAACCGCTTCCACACTTTCGAGTCTTGTCCCCTTCAATGTTACGTGTCTAACAAGCCTGTATCAGTGTCAACGTTGTTTAGAATGTCAATGTAAATGTTCTTGATTCATTTTGCTTGGGAGTGAGGAGTTTTGACACCATTTTTGTGCAAACTTTGCGCATGTTGAAGGATTCATGCACAATCTGGCGAACACATTCTTTGTCCATTTATTATTGTTATTTCTGCAAGCCCTCGGATGCTTAATTGACGATCTTCGCGCATTACTTTACCAATTTAGTCAATGTTTTCGTCTGGTTTTGACGTTGAGGGCCGTCCGGGGCGCGGATCGTCTTTGGTCGTTTCATGTCCCTCTTTAAACCGTCTAAACCATTCAAAAACTTGTGTGCGGGATAAAAATTTATTCCCGTACACTTATTTTAACATTGCATTTTTCAAAGTCCCAATTTAACAGCAAACTTGAGATTAACCCATTGTTCCGTCTGAACACTTTTTTCGACCCGTCACTGGTGCGTAGATTAATTCAAACGATTGCTACAGTTAAACTGAGCGACCCACTGGCTTGTCCAGCGTTCTCAGTGGGGAAAGTATCACCAGACACAGTTCTGTTCAAACTTGTCGCGACACGCTCGCAGCGCGCTGATAGCAGCATCAATTCGGTTATTTAATAGCCACACCTCGTATATCAACATGAAGTAATGTTGCCTTTTCAAGTTTGGTTCTCTTCTTTGATTCTCTCAATATCTAAAAGAGTAACTACTACTGTACACTAAAAATTTTATATGGTTACATAAATTTTCGCAAAAAAAATATGTTTTACGTTAACTCTTTGAAACTAATAAAAAAAAAGAAACATAACGAAAGTACCTGTGAAGTTAAGATGTTCTCGTGACATCTCGTTACATTAAGTTATAACAAAATTCTTATTTCTTGTGCGTTTTTACGATTTATAAATAAATAAGGGATCGCTTGAGTAAGAAGCAAAGAAATGAAATATTATTAATGAGGAGTGTTTTAATAACGAAAGGGAAATTTAATAATGAGTTAAGCAGACTGGACTTAACAGTTAAGGTCACTGGTAAAGAAATTTCAAGTAACTGGTAGCGTTAAGGATTCCGCTAAATCAGGTAGACCTAGAACTTCAACCGAATGACATAAAGCCTTGAATATCTTGCTCTCAGTGCGCGAAAATCCAATCCAGTCTTCTAGGATCTTAGCAACTACTTTTGATCTTTCTCACCAGTCAGTTAAAAATTTATTTAAACGGGAAAAGTTACGTCCATACAAATTACAACTTGTGCACGTGTTAAACGAGGAACACTTCGAATTTTGTAAAGTGATTATAGAAAGATGCAAAAACAATAATAACTTATGGAATATCCTTTTTTTCTGATGCAGCTACATTCAATTTAAATGGCGTTGTTAATTGGCATGATAGCCGTTACTGGTCAACTAAAAGTTCCCAAAAAGTTAATGTTTGGGCAGACATTCTTGGAGGATGTATTGTTGGACCTTTCTCGACAGATGGAAATTTCAATTCTGAAAAAGATTTAGATCTGCTAAGAAATCACATTATTCCATCTTGCAGACTGTTATTTCCGGTTGAAAATAACGTTATTAACCAACAACTATGGTTCCAACAGGATATGGTACTACCACATTTTGCGGCAAATATCAGGAAGTATTTAAATGCATCATTTCCAGGACGCTGGATAGGCAGAAGAAGTACAATTGAATGGCCAGCGCGCTTCCCGGATCTAAATCCCTTAGATTTTTTCTATAGATGTGTAAAATCAAATGTAAATTTTATGTCAATCGCCCAGATAACATTGAAGACGTGAAGCAGAAAATATCAAATGAAATCATTCCTGAAGACCTCCTAGTAAATGTTAGTGAAGAGGTGGCCAAGCTGATCTAGGGATCAGCTTGGCCATTGCTTAGTGGAAAATTGAGTAGTTTCAGTATTCACCCTCTAAAATATGATCTGGGTCTCAGGCTTCTTTAAGAAAATACGAGCATCTCAGATTCCACCAGCCGCCGCTGTTTTCGTCAGTTCAGGAGTGATCAAACAAAACGCAATAAACCCATTTTTCACTTTTTTAAGACTGGCATGGTGCGTTTATTAAAATGAGTATGAGATAAATCCATCGGCAACTGTAACGGTTCATTTTTGTCGCCTAATGTATATAGGTTTTTAATTAGGACTTCGCATTATAAAGGTGATATATTTATTACTTCTGCAAAGAACGCATAGTGACCTCTAGGTGTGAATGGCTAAATTTATGGTTGGGTCAAATAGATTTCTACAGTGTGTTGGTGTGGAGAAGGAAATTCCGAAATATATGTTTGTTTTAAATAAAAATGTTGATTTTATGTCGTTGGGTAGATAAATTTCGTATTTTTTGTCTTAGTTTTCACTCTTTCAAAGGTCAGAATGACATCTGGTGTGAAAAATTCAAACAAACTCCCGTTGACATAAAAGTTTTTTTTTGCTTTATTGTTAACAAAATAAATCCTGGGCAGAGTTTGTGAGAGGTAGATGGAAACGCGATGGCTGGAAATTGATGTGATGTTTGGTTGCAATCACCTATCGTAGGATTATTTTCCAAGCTGTTCAATTGTGATTTTCTTTTTGGTTTTGGTTTTGGCATATAGAAAATCGCACCCACTGTTTGGGGATTCATAGTCTACGCCTTCCATAACTTTATTACGTCAACCCTTCGAAGAAGGTAAGTCAAAGAGTCTAATATTTCTTCTAGGAGTTTCAAATGTGAAGTCCTCAGTCATTGTGTTATTGTTTTTTTTTTTTTTTTTTGGTCAGTTAGTATAATAGCAATGTCTTTTAGGGTTTACGTAACGGGTATCGTAACGTAAATCAGAATATAATCAGAATCGGTCAAAACGCAATAATTCCAACTGAAAGTTAACTCCAAAAGCGGCAATTCAATCAAAATGTAATAAAGCTAAAAGCTCAAAATTTATTTAGCGATTTACTGAAAATTGTTTCAAGTGCATTTATTAATAATAATAATAATAAAAATAATAATATTTTATTTTTTCCTTTTTTGATACATACACTGTATATAGGATACGTCATACAAAAACAACATAGATGAAATAGTATACAATAGTATAAGAATATAAATTATATCAAGTACATAAAATATATCACATATAATTTAGTCCACATTTGTTTTATTATTATAGCATAGATAAAATAGTAAACAATAGTATAGAAATAGTAATAACATAGGGTACATAGAATATAATATCACAGTTAATTTAGTTTACATTATTTATTTTATTGTCATAAAATTCAGTTAATGTGTAAAATCCGTTCTTACTTAAATAATTCTTTAACTCACTTTTAAATATGTTATATGTTGTGACTTTTTTTATATTGACAGGTAACTGGTTAAACAGATCGCCCCCAGCATATTTTGGGGATTTTTTGTATTGAACATAATTGAATTTTGTCAGATGAATGTGTTCATTTCGTCTTGTTAAGTATGCATGTACTTCATTATTTTTTGTGAAGTTTCCCATCTTTTGAAATACATGGCACAGTAGCTTATATATATATATATAGTGCAAGAGATGGTGAGTATTCCACTGTTCTTGAATATTTCTCTGCACGAGGAATTATAGGTAATGTTAAATATTAACCGTAGAATTCTTTTTTGTATTACAAATACTCTGTTAACGTCACTTCACGTTCGCTAAAGTTTAGTTTGTAATCTATTTGTGTTCCTAGAAATTTAGTTGAATTACTTGATTTTAAGATTATATTATTAATATTACATTGAAGGTTACTAGGTTGACTGTAGTTTGGTTTGAATTCCATTATTACTGTTTTATTTGTGTTATTAATTAAATTGTTTTTTATACACCATTCTTCGAAACTATTTAGAACCGAAGAAATTTTTTCTGTGAGTTCAGAATAGGATTTTGCTGTTACAACAATAGTTGTATCATCTGCATACATAAATATCCTGCCATCCTGTATATAGGATGGCAGGTCGTTTATGTAGAGTAGGAACAGGAGAGGACCAAGAACTCCCCCTTGAGGGGTTCCTAGCTATGTTTCGTAGCTATCTGAGATATCGGAATTAATTTGAACTCTAAGTGATCGGCCAGACATATATGAAATTATCCATTGGTTTATAGAACCTCTAATACCCATTTTTTCAATTTTTGCCGACAAGAATTTTGGATTTATGGTTTCAAACGCCCTCGAAAAGTCAAAGAATATTCCGACGACATAGTGTCTTTTATCGATGTTTTCATGGATATATTGTACTAGATCTATAGAAGATGTTTCGATGGAATAATTTTGCCTAAACCCATGTTGACAGGATGTGAGTAGATTATTTAGATTTAGATACTCGATAATATTGTCATAAAATGCTTTTTCTATAACTTTTGAGAAGCTACTTAAAAGGCATATTCCTCTATAATTTTATATTTTCCTCTATAATTTTGATTAATCGCTTCCCAGTTATTTTTACTTCAGGATGACCCGTTGTCATAATCCGACGTTCCGCCGCTGCTTTAATCTAAACATTACCAATAGTGAATTGGGCTGATGGACGGTAATGCGGTCGGCGTATTGATGAACTGGCAGTGTCAGTTAGATTTTTGATAGCGATTTACAAGGTACGGAACCTCCGCATTCATCGCTGTATTATGTGTATCGCACAGATCGCATCAATTAAAACAATGGATTTGTGTATAGCATTACAGAGTATTATATTTTATCTTATCAAGCCTGCTTAATGATGCTACACATTTGGTGCATTTATTGACGCTAGTTGGTTAAATGTCTTAATAGCAACGTCCATTTAAATCAGTGCACATGGTGAAAACAACATTTTATTTTACTTGCAATATTTTTTTTTACAAATCAGTGTTTCGTATTTCTTCCAACAAATGATATCGTAATAACACACAAAAAACGTCCTCAACGTATGCTGTGGGATGGAACTCGAATGCCTTGAATTATTAATTTTAGAACTGTAAATTTCTAAAGTTTTTGATTAAGAAAATTACATTATTATCATTATCTTTGAATAATATAGGGGGGACAATCAGATGGTTTCTTTTAAAATTGCTATTACAACTACATAGTTGAATATTTTTAAATGATTGTTGCTTTATTCAAGAAGTGCCTTTCCATTATTTATGAAAAACAATTTCAGTTAAATAGCCGCCACGGCTGGCTTGGCAGTAGTGCATTCTTTTCACACAATTTTGCAGTACATTTTCGATTATTGTGGCTATTGCGCGAATAACTCGATTGATGTTTTCCTTCAGTGCGTCAATTGTGGATCGTTGGAGTAACAACGGTCCTTAACATGTCCCCATAAAAAATAGTCCAACGGTGTTAAATCGCAGCTGCTCGCGATGGCTGATTCCAACACGGCTGATAACACGGTTACCGAATTTAGTGTGCAAAAGATCGATTGTTTCACGGTTTGTGCGACATGTTGCTCCGTCCTGCTGGAACCAAAGCTCATCGCGGCCACAAAAAAAACAGTTAACATGTCTCTGTAACGCATTCCATTTACTGTAACGCTGTTACCATCTTCATTTTGAAAGAAGTACTCACCAATGATGCCACCACTCCAAAACCCACACCAAACAGTCACTCTTGCAGGATGCATTGGTTTCTATATGACTATGTGTGGATTTTCGGAACCCCAAGTCCTACAACATGTTCTCCAAGATGAAAATGAGTTTCGTCCGAAAACAATGATTTTCCGATTGAAATCGGCGTCATTTTCAAACTCATTTAAAGCCCACACGGAGTAGCGGTAACGAAATCAGTGTTTCTTATTTCTTCCAACAAATGATATCGTAAGAACACAGAAAAACGTCCTCAAAGTAAGCTGTGGGATGGAACTCGCATGCCTTGAATTATTACTTTTAGAACTGTAAATTTCTAAAGTTTTTGATTAAGAAAATTACATTATTATCATTATCTTTGAATAATATAGGGGTGGACCATCAGATGGTTTCTTTTTTAAATTGCTATTAAAACTACATAGTTGAATATTTTTAAATGATTGTTGCTTTATTCAAGAAAGTATGCCTTTCCATTATTTATCGAAAACAATTTCAGTTAAATGGCCGCCGCGGCTGGCTTGGCAGGAGTTTATTCTTATCACACAATTTTACAGTACGTTTTTTTTTTGGTGGCCCTATTGCACGTATAACTCGATTGATGTTTTCCTTCAGTGCGTCAATTGTTTGTGGAACGTTGGAGTAACAACGGTCCTTAACATGTCCCCATAAAAAATAGTCCAACGGTGTTATATTGCAGCTGCGCGGTGGCCAATTAATGTCTCCAAAACGGCTGATAATACGGTTACCGAATTTAGTGTGCAAAAGATCGATTGTTTCACGGCTTGTGTGACACGTTGCTCATCCGGCTGGAACCAAAGCTCGTCCAAGTCCAAATCGTCCAATTGCGGCCACAAAAAAACAGTTAACATGTCTCTGTAACGCATTCCATTTACTGTAACGCTGTTACCATCTTCATTTTGAAATAAGTACTCACCAATGATGCCACCACTCCAAAACCCACACCAAACAGTCACTCTTGCAGGATGCATTGGTTTCTATATGACTACGTGTGGATTTTCGGAACCCCAAGTCCTACAACATGTTCTCCAAGATGAAAATGAGTTTCGTCCGAAAACAATGATTTTCCGATTGAAATCGGCGTCATTTTCAAACTCATTTAAAGCCCACACGGAGTAGCGGTAACGAAATCAGTGTTTCTTATTTCTTCCAACAAATGATATCGTAAGAACACAGAAAAACGTCCTCAAAGTAAGCTGTGGGATGGAACTCGCATGCCTTGAATTATTACTTTTAGAACTGTAAATTTCTAAAGTTTTTGATTAAGAAAATTACATTATTATCATTATCTTTGAATAATATAGGGTGGACCATCAGATGGTTTCTTTTTTTAAATTGCTATTAAAACTACATAGTTGAATATTTTTTAAATGATTGTTGCTTTATTCAAGAAAGTATGCCTTTCCATTATTTATCGAAAACAATTTCAGTTAAATGGCCGCCGCGGCTGGCTTGGCAGTAGTGCATTCTTTTCACACAATTTTGCAGTACATTTTCGATTATTTGTGGCTCTATTGCGCGAATAACTCGATTGATGTTTTCCTTCAGTGCGTCAATTGTGGATCGTTGGAGTAACAACGGTCCTTAACATGTCCCCATAAAAAATAGTCCAACGGTGTTAAATCGCAGCTGCGCGATGGCTGATTCCAACACGGCTGATAACACGGTTACCGAATTTAGTATGCAAAAGATCGATTGTTTCACGGTTTGTGCGACATGTTGCTCCGTCCTGCTGGAACCAAAGCTCGTCCAAGTCCAAATCGTCCAATCGCGGCCACAAAAAAACAGTTAACATGTCTCTGTAACGCATTCCATTTTCTATAACGCTGTTACCATCTTCATTTTGAAAGAAGTACTCACCAATGATGCCACCACTCCGGAAACCCACACCAAACAGTCACTCTTGCAGGATCCATTGGTTTCTCTATGCCTACGTGTACATTTTCGGAACCCCAAGTCGTACAACATGTCCTCCAAGATGAAAATGAGCTTCGTCCGAAAAAATGATTTTCCGATTGAAATCGGCGTCATTTTCAAACTCATTTAAAGCCCACACGGAGAAGCGATAACGAAGTGGATGATCATTTTCCTTTACCTCTTGAGTAAGTTGCAACTTGTAAGTAAATAATCCGAGGTCTTTATGCTATATTCTACTTAGAAAAGTGCGACTGACATTAAGTTGTGCTCTGTGACGAATTGAGGTTCTTGGGTTTTCACGCACACTTTGGGCAACAGCAGCAATTCTTTCAGCTGTGCGCACCGGACGAGAACGTGGATGACGTCTGTATCCATAAGCATGCCAGTTTCACTAACTTTCCTTAAGAACTTTCTTACACCAATCAATGACTATGTATGGAAATTCTATTTAAAAATCCTGAAAAGCGTCTCGTGTTGAATAAAAAAGAGTAATAATTAAATTAGTAATAATAAAACATGCTGGATCGATTCCACGGCATACTTTGAGGACGTGTTCTTACGATATCGAGGTCTATATGGTATGTACTTATTATATGTATGCACACTTACTAGCTCTTAATGTCAGAAAATCAGTTTTACAATGAGTACTTACGAATACTGGTGTTACTTGGAACAAAGCTAAGAGAGTCTATAAACAACAGTTTTGTGTGGAAGTAATTTATTGTAAATTATAACCACGATTTAATATGTTTCACTGTGGCCTGAATGTGGTTTATTATTAAAATCAGTTATTTGTTGACGTAAAATAACTCATTTATAATTAACGCTTAGCACGACAATTAATCATTCAAGCTATATTAACATTTTAGTCCATAAAAAATGTAAAATGTCTTCTTAACAAAAAAAAAACAAATGAATATTTCATTTGTATTTCAGCCAGACACTATAAAAAGTAAAAAGTCATTCTAAAATTAAAAACGCGCAGAAACATAACATCAGCTGACCGCTGTTTTATATGTTTATTTATAGGTATATCTGCATATAAGGCTAGTTATGTAGTTTTTAGATTCTTCCGGTGCCATATAAGGATATCGCTCGATCTCCCATACCCGAAGTTTAATTTTTTTAACAAGTTTATAGTTTATGATCAGCTGGACTTCTGTGATGTCATAAATGGTTTAATATGGCGTACATTTCAATAAATTAACTAACTGAAAAGGAGTAATAACCCTTGAGAAACGACAATCGCCTGTAGCGCGGCGTTTGTTGATATTATCGGGGTATTTTTGGTGTCTATTAATTGTATTTTATCACGTAGAATAATATGGAACATTATATACCTCTAAAGGACAGAAAAAAACTACGAAATACAGCATCTAGAGGTGTATTTACAAGGTATGTAAATTAAGTAATGAGACTGACAACGTAGCGCCCAATCTAGCAACACTGATGCGGAGACGGGACTTGGAAGAGCGGTAGGTTAACATGTAATCTTCAGTACAAGTTTGAAGTTTTTACTCATTTGTCTGGTATTTGTGACTTTTTAATGACTTTGTGAACCATTTTTTTGTAGGGCGTTTTAAAAATGAGTAATATAAATTTTGAGCAACGATGTGCAATCAGGTTTTGCTTCAGACTTGGACACAGCGCAATGGATACCTTTGCAAAACTTCAACACGCCTACGGTGACAGTGTTTTTTCAAGAGCCGAGGTTTTTCGGTGGTTTAAGATATTCTCAGAAGGAGGAGAGTCGATTGAAGATGAACCATGTAGCGGAAGGCCTTCATCTTCAAGAACCGATGAAAATGTGTATAGAATACGGGATCTACAGAGAGGTTCTTGAAAAACTTCGAAAAAGGGTCATGTGTGCGAGACCATCCAGTTGTTCTTGATGTTTGATCAAGAACAACTGTATGTTGCATCACAATGCGTCTTGTCACACAGCCATTTCGGTAAACGAGTTTTTAGCTAGTAAAAACATGCATGTGGCTCCTCGGCTTCCTTATTCGCCTGACTTGAGTCCTTATGACTTTTATCTCTTTCCGAGATTGAAAAATCACCTCAAGGGTCGTCGTTTTGGGACCATAGAAAACATTCAAACGGCTGTAACCGACTAGCTAAAGGCTATTCCAGTATATGAGTTCCAGTACTGCTATGAGGAATAGAAGAACCGTTTCCAGCGCTGTGTGGCTTCCCAAGGAAGCTACTCTGAAGGAGACAATACTGAATTGTAATTCTATTCGATTAAAAAAATAATTATAAAAACATCCCTTCATTACTTAATTTACACACCTCGTATAATTTAGCTAGTTATGATCAAAGTTGACGTACTGCGATGCGACACATAATCAACTCGTGTAGCATGTGATGGGGATTGTCTCAATTTGATTGCAGTAGTTCCGTGACAGTTGATGCTGTTGTAGAACTCCCGCAATATATGACGTAATCATGTGATATAATTTCATAATGAAATATGGAAAACATGTGAGAAGCTACTAGTTACTTTCGTGTATTACATTTATAATGCGTGTAACATACAGAGTAATACAAATAGTCTAACACTTTCAGAATACATTAATTTTTATGTAAATTTATACAGAGTCACACAGTACATTTTTTTGTCAGTTCCTATAATGAATATTAGGACACCTAATATCAAATCACCTACAGTAAGTGATTTGATATTAGGTGTCCTCCACCAGCTCACAAATGATCAGTGGTATAAATTTCTATACATTAGAAATTATCATCTCATTAGTGCGACATTTTATTAATCATAAACGTCGAATTGTCAGTTTGTAATCAGAAACAAGAATTAGGTACCAAGTCTGTCGTATATCTTGTTGATTTATAAAAATATGAAAAAGAAGGAAGAAGGAGGGAAGGAGGAGAAGACGAAATAGAGGAAGATGAAGAAGGGCATTATTGTTACAATTTTTAGTGGTAATGTTTTCAGTGATCCATGGAATTAAATTAAATTGAGAAAAACCGACAGTTTTCATCTCACTGAAAACATTGAGAGATAAGAGAAATTCCGTTCAAAAACGGGATGTTATAGACATTATTAATGTAAGCTATTTGCTTTATGCTGATGATTTTAAACTTTTTATAACTTTTAATTGTATATGGACTGTTTGGTTTTGCAAAACAGACTGTCCAACTTATAGGTAGGTATATTAGGTGGTCTACCTAAAGCGGTTTCTTTTACAATTCTGTTATTGTAAATTTAAGAAAAAAATATTTCAAATAAAAGTTGAAATGGTGCATATTTGTAAAAAATTTCATATCGTACAGGGTCCTCAATTTCCTGTAAATGATACACAACGTGAACGAACTGACAATGTGAAGTGAGAATACCTGTTGCAAAACGAAGATTTTTCCTGGTCATCGCCAGATAATACCATTGCCGCTTCTTTGCTGGGGTACCTTATCAGGTTGGCAGCTGCTTGTTTCATACCACAGTTCCACCTTTTACTTATTTTAGTCCTATTTTCTGGGCTGTAATCAAGGCACACCCAAATGCTCATTTATCATTGACGATTGGTTCCTTCCAAGAAATATCGCGCTCGTATAATTACGATGTAAAGTACGCAGTTTTCCATATCGCCTACCATTGACAACTCTAATTTTATTAATCAGTTCTGTGTGTTGTGGGACAGCGGTTATTCTCCCGTACCGTTGCAATAACTAAGCAATAATCTAGATCAATAAAGGAGACACATTACCGCTGCGGAAATACAACAGCGTCGCGGCGTAGCTTATAGTGCGGGAGCTGGCTAACCTTTGATTTAACTGATTTGATAACGGCTAAGTTTTGGTTTTAGTCATTTTGGTCAAGGCCAATGGCCTGCCAAATAACATTTGGCGAAGTTGATGAGTAGCCAGACAAAGTTTTATAACATTTTCTTTTATTTAACAACCAAACATTACTATGTTCCACTGTGAACTGACTGTCGTCCCCATTTTGCCAAATGGAATCAGTAAATACGTGCTGAAAAGTCAATATAGCTGCATACAACTTACGCATTCATGTCAAGTATGTGATTACGTCACGGGAAGAACGCGACATCCTCCTAATCCCAAGGGAATATTCTAGGGGAATTATCTGGTTAAATCGTTCAGTTGCACAATGCAAAATTTGGTTCTGTCCCTGTTTCATATACTTTAGTCGCCATACATTATCAGCAATGTCGAAGTCGTTTTTAACCTTTATTACTACATAAACTATTACCTTAGTAAGTTTCAATGGATCTGCAAACGTATGAACTTGTAAAACGTAGGGAATAAAGCTGGCAATGGCACATTGGATTTCCTTCAAAGTAATAATTTCCATGGTAACATGTACATAGTTCCCTGATCTGGTGGCATAAATCTAGAAAAAAGGAAGCAGTAATAAAATTAGGCAAGCTGCAAACACTTGCTTGTTTAGAAATAACAGAGGCCATGCAAACGACGCATACTGCGGCTATGGAAGTAATGTTGAATCTTCCGTAACACATTGTGTTAGATGCGGAAACACTGGCTGCAGTGTACAGGCTGGAAGTTTTCGGAGAAGGGATAACAACCACAAGGAAGGGATTCCGTCCTGATTTTTTTCAAAAAATTAATCTTTTGCACTGTCAATCCAAGTGCACTGTTAAGAGACATGAACTTAGAGGCTCATATTACTGATAGAAAAAATAAAGAAAAAAATAACTAAAATCATGTACTCCTATGTTTTCGAGGTCACTCGTTCGAATGGAATCGGTAAAATTTGCAAAAAAATGTATGTAACCTTTAATTTTTAACAAAAACTATTAAAAAACGCGATTTTTTTCAAGATACTTTTTTAATCACGATCCCGATGTCAGAATTTCAAAATTCAGGATTTCGAAATTTTCTTCAAAATTGTCGTCATGTCATATTTACCATCCTGAATTTTGAAATTCTGACATCGGGATCGTGATTAGCGACCCCGAAAATCCCTAGTTTACAAAGTTTGAGGCAAAATAATCGAAAAATTTGAAATTTGATTCGGGATGGTGTCCATATTGGACCGCCATCTTGAAATTTGAAATTATGACATCAGGGTCGTGATCAGCGACCCCAAAAACCCCAAAGTGCTAATAATTTTTCAAAATTCTTCTATTGCGTCAATGATTCCGCAACTGGTAAAACACGAGAAATATCACCCTTTGAATTTTGCCATATCTAGTTATTTTAACCTCAAAAATGAGAAAATTAAATTGTTATCATTACGTTTTCTTCAAGTACACGTCTCGAGTGCACGTTTCTATTTGTTTTTGAGTAGTATAAAGGACGATAACATAGCTGAAATTGCGATTTTAAAAAAAAGAATCTTGAAAAAATCGCGTTTTTTAATAGTTTTTGTTAAAAATTGAAGGCTACATCAATTTTTTTTGCAAATTTTAACGATTCCATTCGAAATAGCGACCTCGAAAACATGGGAATACAAGGTTTTAGTTATTTTTTTCTTTACTTTTTCTATCAGTAATATGAGCCTCTAAGTTCATGTCTCTTGACAGTGAACTTGGGCGTTAAAGGGTTAAAGCATAACCGCATGTCGTAGTTTTCTACTAACTTTACTATACCGAGAGAGGGGGAGAAAGGCAAAATATACATGCCAGCCCAGCAAGAATGCGATCGTTTGGTACACAGATGGGTCTAAGACTGAACATAGTGGAACGGTTGCAACTACCATAGACCCAGGATGCTAAACCTGCATAAACCTTGGGAACTCAGCAACTGCATCACATGCAGAAATTACTGCGATAATACCTTGTGTGTAAGAAAATACCAGGAGACCTTACACAAATAAGAAAATCCAGATCGTCACTGATAGCCAGGAATCACGTAAAAATATAAAAATATATTTCGGGAATATGCAAACCGCTCTTTAAATAAAACTGCGTTATCCTGCAAAATTGTCGAAAATTGGACACCCCGTACAGCATGTGGGGGCTCAAAGCACTGTATATTTTTCATGGTAGTACTCGGATGTTTCGCATATTCTGCGACAACAGAAAAGATCGCTGGCTCCCGGACTATCGCGGGGCATAGCATGAATTACCGCAAATACCTTAAGAATTGACTCGTGGAGTAATGATCGTGGCGGATAATCGATAGGAGCTGTCTGTACAGGACGGTGCAGCTGCAGCAGGTACCCTCTCGATGGAATGACACTCCACACGCACGTGATGTTTCACATGGTACCGACCATTGCCCATTGGCTCGCTTACCATGGGCGTGGAATGCCGGTACCACGCATTGGTTCCCTGTTGACATTTAACGCCGCTAATTTAAAATACACACGTCGATATGCAGAGTTAGAGCTACAGCACGGACGTTGCGTGGACCGGACCGTCGGGATGGCTCAGGCCGAGATATATTCCTTGAGGGAACCTCCGAGCGGATGAAACATGCCTAGAGGTATTTCTGAGATACAATCGTCGCAGTGTGTAAAATCTTAAGGCATTTTAGGGACAGGTGGCCCACTTTTTTGAATAGAAATTATGCTAGATGCAGTCTATGCTACATGTCTATGTCTATGCTAGATACAGCAACGATTAGCAACGACAGCAAGTCATTATACACTCACGTTTTGAAGGTTGATTTAATTCGCATAACTGTTATACTTCAGTATAGTGTTCTTTTTTTTTTGCTTCTTACAGAAATACAGCTTGTGCAATTCAGCGTCTAATAAGCCCAAGTTGAGGTGTTATGTCGATTAAAATTAAAAATGTGATGTTTTCAAAAAATCGTGAATAACTCGTGAAAATATTAAATCCTTCAAGGGACACTTCCCAAGGGACAAGGGACTCAATCCTTCAAATCAAACAAGGGACACTTAAAAAACCAATTTATTCTATTTATTCTCGAAAGGTCGAACTTAGCAAATAAACACAGTTATTAATAGATAGAGGAATATAAAATAAAAAATAACGTATGTCCTAAAAGTTCTGGCACAAAATATTTATAACAGTTTTTTTTTAATGAACAGATTTATTGAAGCATCAATTATTTATCATAAACTACATCTTAATGCCTAACTAAACTATACTATCAAATTATATGAAGCGGCCCATACTCCTGTACCAGACGCAACTTTCTTCGGATGTCTCTCATGACCTGGACGGAATTCAAGTCAATTTCTCTCAATTTTTCAAAAATTCGACGTCTTAGTTGCTGTTCGTTTTGGGCTTCCCAGCCTCTGTCATAAACTTTCCGCGACAATAAAGCCCAGAAATCCTCTATTGGGCGAGCCTGAGGCAAGTTAGGAGGATTAGCGTTTTTAGGAACAAAAGGTATGCGGTGTTGACGAAGCCAGTTTTGGGTATCTCTAGAGTAATGACACGATGTTAAGTCTGGCCAAAACATGATATCATCCTCAGCATGATGTTCTTGGACAAACTGAAGCAATTTGGAAAGACAGTTCTCAATATACCCCTGACTGTTCAAAGCTTCGCCTCTCACTCTTCCCACAAAAGGTCGGGATATGCCCCTGTTAGAAATTGCGCACCAGACAAGGATTTTATCGGCAAATTTTGCTTTAGTCTTAAACTTTACATTGTCAGGGCATTCCTCTAGGTTATTTGTATAAAACCCATCATTTCCTTTCATTTCGGAGTTAGCCAAAGTGAAATAATTTTCGTCGTCTAAAATAATGCTCTTGCCATCGGCAAAGTAGACCCGTCTCAGTTGACGGCAGCATCTTGGTATACGTAGAATCTGCCCTTGAGTGTATTTGGGGCACTTACGTCTTTTTCGATATTTCAGACCATTCCTCTTCAATGTCAACGACACCGTACTCTTAGAAGTGTCATATTGACGAGCCAGTCTCCCAACTTGGTTTCTTGCTCTTCTTACCAACCGCTCTTCCCTCTGTGCAGTAAATACTCGTGGTCTTCCACTTTTTGGAAGGTTCAAACAAGGTATTCCCTGCTCGCACTCCGCTATTGTTCGATAAATGGTTCTGCGATAAATATTTTCATTCTCGAATATTCGAAATATTTCAGTTTTGGATACCCGCCCAACTAAGTTATAGATACTTTTTCTTATTTCTAATTTATACGGCATTTGAAAGCATAAACTTCAAAATAAATAACCCTCGACTGACAATCAACAAAGTAAACAATCTTTTGTTACCAAAGGCGACTTGATATTATTTCTTTATTGTTAAGATTTAAGTTCATGAATTTTGTGCCAAAACTTTTAGGACATACGTTATGGTTCCAATCTTAGTTTTTAAGATATGAGTTATTTTTTTGGAGTTTTTTTCTCAAAACTAAATTTAAAAAAAAGATTTGTGAGTAACAGCAATGAATTGGGATACAAAAATATATGATCTTCATAACGGTTTACTGGATATTAAAATTTGATAACTGTTTGTGTTTGCGACAACCTGTAACTGAAGAGGCCGAAAGGGAATATTAAGTAACGGGTCAATCCGGTCAATATACGTCATATGGAATAAGATTCTAATAACATTTTATAACCTGTTAACGCAGGAGGTTAATTTTTCTCATCCCCAATTCGTTAGTCACATTCTGTCACAATCTGATCATTCTTGTCGTCAACCGACGATCTGAATGCACAAGATCCCGTATTCTATCGACATTTTCATAGGTTCTTGAAGATTAATTCAACTCAAATTCCGCTGCGTGGTTCATCTTCAATCAAGTTTTGCAACAGTATCCGTTGAGTTGTGTCCAAGTCTGAAGCAAAACCTGATAGCACATCGTTGCTCAAAATTAATGTCACTCATTTTTAAAACGCACTAGAAAAAACCGGTTTACGAAAACAGTCACAAAGAACAAAAAGATGACTCTAACAAGTTCAAATTTGTACTGAAGGTGCATTACATGTGAACCTACCGCCCTTCCAAGTCCCGTCTCCCCAGTGTTGCTAGACCGGGAGCTACGTTGCCAGTCTCATTACTTAATTTACACACCTCGTACCCTTTAAGGGTACCTCACAACTACTTGACAGGAAAAGTAAATCGAACATAAACCGAGTTCTTTAGGCGTTTGCACATGTGACATTTTATTATTAGTATAATGTAATACCGACGTCGACGACATAAACACCTCGAACACACCATTAATAATAAATCTAGAGTCTGTCAGACAGTTGGGCGAAACGACTGAAATTGCGTCACGATCGGCCAAACCTACCTCTAACGGACTATGCAAATAGCTACACATTTTTAAGTACATTTAAATTCCGGAATATAAAAAAATGCCCCACAACACTTTCACTCCATCAGATACGTGTGGAATTACAAATACGCGCAAGATGTATCTACTGACAATCAAAAAGCACACAGATCACTATTATTGTATTTAACAAATTTATTTATTGCGCGAGATAACATTTACGAGTGTGTAGTAAGTGCATAATTCACGTTAACTTTATATGGCACCGCTTTGCGTATCGTGAAAAGTGCCTGCTTTGCCTTTATAGATATCGTACAGCCGCGAACAGAACGCATGCTAATTACATCATGACCGTCATTTCCTGAGGATGTTGTATGAAATTAATAAACCCTAGCACTGTATGTGGTAGGCATTACCAGCTTTATGACTAATAAGAATGTTATTATTTTTAATATACGCATAGGTACTGTGTACCTATGAGAGATAGCACTAAAATATTAAAGACAGTATCGGACAATAAATATAGATTGTTTATATAGTGTCCGCCATAAAGTTAGAATCATAGATTTTTTTAATACCTGTGTTTTTTATTTATTTATTTATTTATTTATTTATTTATTTATTCATTTATTTATTTATTTATTCATTCATTCATTCATTCATTCATTCATTCATTCATTCATTCATTCATTCATTCATTCATTTATTTATTTATTTATTTATTTATTTATTTATTTATTTATTTATTTATTTATTTATTTATTTCCATACAACTACCAAAACAGATACAATCGAATTACATGGTAGGAATGACAAAACAATACCTAAACTAAACTAAAATAATAATACACTTAGGAACAAACATTAACAAAACACAAATTAGCTTACATTAGTGTAGAAGATATCGAGCTTATTTTGATAGAAGTGGTAAGTCGAACATATAACATGTATAGGGGAAAATTGCAGTATGTTAGTTCTAGGTGTTTTTATGCAAAATAGAGAATTATTTCTGGTTCGAAAAGATGGGACGTTAAAACATAAAGATAAAGAACAGAAAATAAAACATAAAGATGTCGGGAGAGTCAAATATGCCATTTAAAATTTTATAAAAGAAAAAAGAACAGAAAAATAGTCCCTCCTTTGTGTGAGAGTGTTAAGATGAAACCTGGTTAGTAATTCTGCTTGTGGTGAGCCTTGAAGGGGGTATATGCCGTCTACTTTGAAACTCATATATTTTACAAAATTTCTCTATACTTTTTCTAAATTATTCTTATGTATGTCATAATTTGGATTCCATACGATACTACCATATTCCAGCTTAGAACAAACAAACGAGTAATATAATAGCGTAATAGTGTCTATATCTGAAAACTGCCTAGAGTTACGAATGACAAATCCAAGAGATCTAAAGGCCTGTTGGGTAACGTCATATGATCAACGAAGGTTAGTTTCGAATCGAACGTAACACCTAGGTCTTTGAACCGCTCACATTGTGTTAATGGTATATTATTTATGTTGTACGTAAAACTAATATTATTTGCTTTTCTTGTAAAGCTCATGGAGAAATATTTTTTAGTATTAAGAGTTAATAAATTATCGGAACACCATTTACCAATTTTGGACAAATCATTTTGTAGCTTCTCACAGTCATCTAAATTTTCAATAGTTCTAAATAGTTTTAAATCGTCCGTATACATTAGTGTATTGTGATCAAGTGACAGGTTTATGTCATTTATAAATATATTAAACAGCAAAGGACCCAAAATAGACCCCTGGGGTACACCAGAGGTTGCGTCAACTTCGACAGACTTAAAACCATAGTACTGTACATTTAGTTTCCCATTCGTTAAGTAGGATAGAAAAAATATGGTGAAGTATTATAAATATAAGGAATGTATTAGAGTTTGATAAAAAATATTGGTTGCAATCACTTCTGCTTCCAAAATAATTTAAAATGCACCAATTCAAAGTTGACAGCTGACATCTAGCAACTGTCAAATTTGTGATTTTTCAAAAAAATTTTTATAAAACGACCTACATTGTTAATATTTCGATTACATGTCACTAAGAAATTATATATACCTATTTTGAGCGAAACATGTTGATATCCAAAAAATTTGATATTTTCGAGATTTTTTATTCACTCCCGGAACTAACTGATCAGAAAACATTTAAAAAGCTTCAAAGCAGTATGAAGTCTGCCATTGCAATGCATACTCAGTACATTAAACAGTACATTAAACAGTTAATCTGTTAACCCAGGAGGGTTAACTTCGAAAAAGGGTCATGCGTGTGGGGCCAAACATCAAGAACAACTGGATGTTGCATCACGACAATGCTCCTTGTCACACCGCCATTTCAGTAAACGAGTTTTTAACCAGTAAAAGCATTCCTGTGGGTCATCAGCCTCCTTATTCGCCTGACTTGAGTGCTTGTGACTTTTTTCTCTTCCAGAGATTGAAAAATCGCCTCAAGGGACGTCATTTTGGGACCATAGAAAACATTTAAACGGCTGTAACCAACCAGCTGAAGGCTATTCTAGTATATGAGTTCCAGCACTACTATGAGGAATGGAAAAACCGTCTCCAGCGCTGTGTGTCTTCCCAAGAAAGTTATTTTGAAGAAGACAATACTGAATTATAATTCTATTCGAATAAAAAAAAAAAAAAAAAAGTCAGTATCTTATTTACTTTACACATCTTATGTATTTTTTAAAATAACAACATTTTTTGCACATAATTTGGTAGTTTCTTACAGCAACGAATTTTAATTTGTACATTTTGATGTAGATTGTACAGGGTGTTCTCCGTTCTCTGAGACATTCTGACTACATATAATCCTGTGTAACTTTTTTTGCAGTTTGAAGTTTTATCATTAGTGATTTTTCTCTATTCAGTTGCACTAAATCTACAATAATCCCGGGCACAAAATTCGTGTAGATCTGTATAATTTAAAAATACCCACCGAAAAAAAAACAAATAAAATAAAATTAGATAGATAAGAAAAATTGAATAGGTAGATGCTCTGGAGAACATCTACATACCTAGAAATAATGTTTCTGCAATGTTCGCAAAACTAACGGGCGACGTCGCCTACCACGATGACATCCAATTTATTCTTCTGCAGTGATTTATTCCGTTCGAAAACCGAAACAGTAACTATTTATAAATGTCCATTAACTGGAAATATTTCAGTTAACCGGACAATAAGCTTCTGGTATCGTTGACAGGATTAAAGTTATGAAATATTAACGAACCCACCGACAGCCGTATATTAATCAAATCGAGACAACTGGAGTGAAATAGTTGTTATGATTTTAAGATATGCTAAAACCCATCCCGTTTTATTAATGGTACCTTCAATGGCAAACACTACTCGAAATTAATTTTGACGTCTTTACTGACTGCGCTGTTCAATTAGTTATTAGAAAGTTTGATTTCGTATGAAGATGTCCTTTGCTGATATGCGTCGGTCTTATCTGTTAGACCACTGTTTGCACTAATTTATTTTGATTTTTTTGACTCTATTACAAAATAAGTGACAACAAGAGTATTTATATACTAGGTGCAGAAAATAAGGGATATAAAAAAAATCACAAATTTTTAGGTGATATTCAAAGAGCTGTAACTTGGAGAAAAATGGTCTCAGGGAAAATAAAATAAAAGGGAATTGAAGCTCCAAGTTTCTAATTTTTGGATCTTGAGTTTAAAATCTTTTAGCATCAACAATTTTTCAGTAATCATAAGAAAACGAAAGTAGTAGTGATTGTTTTTTTCTAAAAAAAAAAAAAATCGAAACGAAATTGTTGAATGAAAAAGAGGTAAAAAATAGCATAATTTGGGATATTTGCATAACTTTGCAAATAATGGAAATACTAAGTACCCCAAAGAAAGCCTGATAATTTCAAAGCGTTGTGGTTTTTCTTTCATAGTGCTTGGAATGATTGAAATTGTCGTTTGTGTTAAAAGTCAATGTAAGGATCGATTTTTACAAGCTTTTATTAATTTATTTTTATTTTATTTTTTTTATATATATATTTTAACTTGCAATGTATGTTTGTTTGTTTGTTTGTATGTTCGGGTCAAATCTTGCAACTTAATTTTAAAGTAGTTATCCTCAACCGATCGAGATGAAATTTTGCATACACATTTAGTTTGGATGACAATGCATGGTTAGCTAGGTTATGTCATTCTAAATTCAAAATGGCGGACGGTCTAAGATGGCGGGACTGTCGGAAATTCTCGAATTTATCTCTTACTTCTGTCTCAAATTTACTCATAAAAAGATTTGTAATGAAAGGTGACAATGAGTTACCCATTGCAGTTCCCTCATGTTGAAAAGATTCCCTATTATACTGAAAACAATTTTGATTCATACAAATACTAGTAAGCTGAATGCATTCCTTAATAATTTTATCGTCTAAACCATTTAATTCGAGTAATTCCCTGAAGTAGTCCAAAGTTTGCGGGATTGGGACACTTGGAAACAATGAGCATACATCAAACGAGATCAAAATTTCACCTTCTTGCAATTGGATATTTTTGATATTGTCAATGAACTCACTAGAATTTTTAACTGAAAAACTTGTTTGTGCAATAGGCAAATTTTCGAACCATTTTGACAAATTATACCTGTTGGGGATTATTAAGTTGGGGATCCTATCGCTGAGACAATTGGTCTTACAAATTTTCCTGGTTTATGTATTTTTGGTAAACAATACAATTTAGGTATTACTGGATTTGACCATTGTAATTTTTTGTCTCAGTGAGGAAGTAATACGGTTGTTACATTCTTTTTTTTACAAGATTTTTTAACTTCCGTTGTCATTTTTGGCAAAAGATTTTTTTGACAATTTATTGTAAGGACCATTATTAATTAAATTGTCGACTCTTTCAAAATAATCGCTTTTGTCTAAGATAACAACCTTATTTCCCTTGTCAGCTTTTAAATAAAAACAATCCTTCTCCTGTAATTGTTTGACAATGGTTTTGTCTTTTGTCAGTGAACCGTGGCAACAAATTTATTATAAATAGTGCAAGTGTGTGGGCTAGAACTTAGTTTTAATCTTCTCCTGAAGATGCCAACTTAGTTGGCGAAACTCGCGTCGAGAAAAGTATAGTTGTTCGGTTTTTCGTGGAAAACGTCCAGTTTTTTGCCTTTAACCTACATTATATACGCAGATGTTTCGTTCCCGTGCTGCATACTGCATCCCTAACACTCTCCAGAGCCCGCGTATGCACAGTAGTACGCCATCCCCATTCCCATGGTCGCGGGAACGCGGGATACTCTTATGGAGTTTTACACACGGACATGCAAACATTCGAAAGCCTAATAATAACATTTAAACCTGTTTAACATTTCGTAACGTTGTTGATAGTGGTAACCTGGAGTCGCCGCTGACAAAATACGTATCTATTATTAACCTCTGACCTCTAGTGACCTTGTATTACCATTAAAAAACACAAATAAAGTACCTACACAATATGTGGAAATATGGCCAGTAGTTGAAAAAATATAGTCTGTCCGTTTTCTTCAGTCAACTGATTCGATTAATTTAATTTACGACTTTGAACCTGTATTTATGAAACATTTTGTTAGAACCACCTAATTTTATATTAAGAAATGCTGAATAAATACGACCGTAAACAGCCATTAAAAGTCCGGGGATTCTGTTCCTATAAAAAACAAACGAATACGAATGTTTCACATGATAGCAACTGGTTTATTCGATGGTGGACATTTCGATGGAACCATGCTGGCTGCAACTTAACGATTGTACTAGTCACGATGAGAAAACCTTCCCATACGTTAAACCTTTATCTTAAATTATTATTAGCATCGGGTTTTCTTTATCCGCTCGCTGATACGCCGTTTTTGTCAATACCAGTGCCCTGGGAGGCTCTCACTTTATTACTCATTATTTTTATTTATGTACTATTAAAATAACATTTCATTATTTTTAGTTGAACCTATAACCTATATCTTGAAAGAGTATTACTGTAACATTTAATAATAGAAACAAGTATTTCAGATTACCTAATTTCATTCGATTTTTTGTGTAATGAACGCTAAGATCCTTTTCGTTATTAATTTTTGGTTTAAAACTGGAGTTATTACATATCAATAATTGATTATTAATCTTCGTCATATTCTTCTATTTCGTCTTTTTATTATTCGTCTGCTGTATTCTGTTTTCCACTGATTCAGTAAGGAAACACGTCGCAATGATCGATGACATTTATATCTCTTACATTTAAGCAAGATTAACCTTGGTAACTACCAGAAACTGGTGAACAATATAAATCAAATTTTCGGCTACTACAGTTTAAGCTACAGCCAGGTGTAGTTGCAAAAAAATAGGATTCTGCATGTAAAGCAATACGTTTTTAAGGAAGGAAAAACTAACGTCTTCAAATTATTTGAAAAATAATACAAGAAGAAACCTTTACTAAGACACAGCGAAAAGAAATTTTTATTAAATACCTACTCACAACTCAAATACCTACTTTATTTAACAACATATTTAACTTTTCTAAAATACCTGTCCAACATGTTCTTATTATCCCCTAAACATCTTTGCGAGTTTCACAGCAAATGTCTTGGTATTCCCGAACCACCACACCCGATTCTTACTTGTTGGGGAACATGGTTGACAGCCGCTTTTTGTTATGCCGAACATTTTCAGCTGTTCGGCATAATAAGCTGTTATTTTACAATTCAATCCTGCCGAATTTTGTTACATTAAGTGACAGCTAGTATTTGTTTTACAATTGTGACAGTCACTTGTCAAAAGTTTGACGTAACCGCTATTTCCATATTAACAGATAACAGATGACTAATTCGCTGCTATGAGCTATAAGTGACGCAATAAATGAACCACTCAACGAACAAGACTGTCGAAGAAGACAGTTGTACAAACTTTCTGATGCTACAAAGTTTTTACGAATCTTCTCCAGTTCGTGATAGAACTGTTAAACAAGCTACGACGTCAAGCTAATTAACAGAGTTAGTTTTCCATACATGTATAGTTATGAAGTGTGAATTTATTGCGTTTCTTACTTTCTTGTATTACATGTATTACGAGGGTAAGTCAAATATGAACCGGAATTTTCATTTTTAAATTTATTGGCACAATCTACAAACGTGAAGATACATACTATTTTTCCACATAATATTCTACTTTTGTTATGCATTTCTCTCAACGGATTGGAAGTTTGTTAATGCCATCATCATAAGAGGAACGGCGACGTGTTTCCAGCCAGTTATGCACGAAATCCTCAACACCAGCGTCATCGACGAATCGCTCACTTCCTAGTGCTTCTTTCAGTGGCCTAAGTATATCAACATCAAAGTCAGGACAATAGGGAGAGTATTCCAGTGTTGTCCAATGAACTTCGTCCAACTTTTCGCGTGTCAGATTGGCTGTGTGGGGGCGGGCCTTGTTGTGAAGCAGAATCACGTTCGGAAACTCGCGTCTTTTCCCGTAATTTTTCGAAACTTTTTTTCGAAATTTTTCGAAACCCCAGTTCATCTGTTATGACTCCCGAAGCTTATCCCGATCTGAAATGCAATTTCAGCAACCGTTAAACGGCGATCATCCTCCAGAAAGCGCCGAACAGTGGCAATGTTTCGTTCAGCCACACTGGCTCGAAAACAACATGAGGTTCATTTTCAACTTGTGTTCGTCCTTCCAAAAATATTTTGTCTCCCCAAACTGTACTTCTGTCAAACTGTCTTCGAAAGATTTAGGCTGGTTTGACGCCTTCAACTATGAGAAATTTTATTATGCATTGCGCAACCTGAGGGCGAACCTCTTGCTTACTGATTGTGATGCCAACTGAAGAACGGAGAGACCGGAATTAACTGGAGTACAGGAAGTCACGTGACATCTCCGCCTACCACGCCCAGCAGTAACACGAAAGAAATTCCGGTTCATATTTGACTCACCCTCAAAAGTGGTGTGGAAAGAACTGCAGATTTCATATAAGAAACATAAATGTTACAACTTTGGAAACTAAATTATCTCCAAAATGGTTGGTCTTATGAATAAAAGTCAATACATATTTTTGTAGAGAATGTCCTAGACTATAGATTGGATAACACAGCCACACAAAAAAAAGTTTCTGACCTGGGGGTCTCACTATGTGTACTATATGTTTTGGGGGTTGCTGAATCCGAATCCGAATTGATCCCAGCACGTCTGGGTTCGGCCATAACCTCAAAAAACTCTCAAATTTGCTATATCCGTTAAAACCACAAACCCTATGGCTCCGAAACCTCATAATCCTATAATACAATAACCAAATGACCCCACAACCCAATAACTCCATAACCACATAACCCCATAACCCTAAAACCCAATAAAAAAGTTTCTGACGTGGGGGTCTGACTATGTGTACTACATGTTTTTGTGGTCGCTGAATCCGAATCCGGGGTCAGTTTCATCCAAGCACGTCGGGGTTCGGCCATAACCTCAAAAACCACCCTCAAATTTGCTATATCCGTTAAAACCACAAACACTATGGCTCCGAAACATCATAATTCTATAATACAATAACCCAGTGGTTATACATTACGTTGTATTACGTATTGTTGGATTACCAGATGAATTTATTTATTCAGAGATTTATTTATTCATTAACAGAATTATTTATTTATTCAGAGATTCATTAATTTATTTACAGATTTTTTTATTTATAGATTTCTTTATGGTGTATATTTGTTTGAGAACTGTAAAATCAGTTTCATTGTGAGAGATTGCGTTACATGATAACAGCATCGAGTTATAGGGTTATGTAGTTATGTGGCTGTGGGGTTATTGTATTATAGTATAAATGAGGATTAAGAGCCATAGGGTTTGCGGTTTTACGGATATGGTGAATTTCAGAGTGTTTTTTGAGGTTATGGCCGAACTTTTACGTGCTGGGATAAAACTGACCCCGGATGCAGATTCAGCGACCACAAAACCATATAGTCAGACCCCCACGTCAGAACAGTTTTTACCGGGTTTAGGGTTATGGGGTTATGCTTATATGGCTATGGGGTTATGGAGTTATTAGATTGTGGGGTCATTCGGTTATTGTATTATAGAATTTTATGAGGTTTCGGAACCACAGGGTTTGTGGTTTTAACGGATATTGCAAATTTGAGGGTGTTTTTTTGAGGTTATGGCCGAACCCAGACGTGCTGGGATGAAACTGGCCTCGGATTCGCATTCAGCGAATGTAGTACCCCAAAAACATGTAGTACACATAGTGAGACCTCCAGGTCAGAATTTTTTTTTTGTGTGGCTGTGTAATTAATGTTTTGACTGTTGACATTTTATTTAGAACCACATTATCAAGGTTCATACCAAAATCCAGCTTACCGGAATTTTTCGGAAGTTGGGCTGTTATGTCTATTTTCTCTGGACTACTAGATCTCCACGACATTTATGCGTGAGTGAACGATAATTCAATTGCGATTCAATTTATCGCAACACACTTTAAACGCCAGCCCTAAATGATAGTGATTGCAATAGCCGCTCTGCGAAGGCATATACTTATATGCGAGAGGGTCTGCGCACATCTGGGGCCTCGAATTACGATGGGAAACTTTCAATTTTATTTTTCATAAATTAAGAGAAAAGCAACCGACTCTAATTAAATAAATTACAAAGGTACCCCTTAAAAACTGTTATTTGCCGTAATATATATGATCGGTCCGGACCGGGGCGCACAAAAAGACGACACCATAGACCTTTTTCATATAATATTAGAATATATACATTTTTAACATTCTATCGCAACGTACGCAGCCACCAATTATGTATTAAAGATAAACGGCCATCCGAATGCTTATGGCTAAATATGTGTATATACATACATAATTATATGGTCGCGGTTTTTATCGAGCGTGCCTTGGAACTCCTCGGAGGAGGGATCACCCCGGGGAGGTCGGCAGTCACACTCGGCGTTCTGCTACATATTATAATCGCCTCATTTGAATATCGGCGGCGCAGCGCTCTCTATTGGCCCCTCGCGATGGCTCATGGCATTGTTCTGGTTCGACGTCGCTTTTTTTTTCGCTTCCTCGTCCTCGTTGCCCCGCGATATGTATTTTTACCGTTTCGCTTTGGCGAAATGCTGCGGCGGCCGGCAATTAGAGTGGAGATGGAGGTGTTGCCCACGAGATAGGTGCCCGTGAATAATTAGCGCTATTGGCCGGCGTACGCGAAATTATATGCGGGGAAACGATAAGTTTTATTGGAATATCGTTACTGGCGCGCTATTTATCCGGACGCAATCGGCAATAAATACTTTGAGTGAGGAGCAATTTCGAAATATCCCGCAGTAACAGTAGGTACTGTTTTCCTTATATACAAACTCTATAATGACACAGTACCACAAAAAAATTTTTCATGTGCGGAATACTACACTATGCCTACTATATGTTTTTTTGGGTCGCTGATTACGAATCCGGGCTTACTTTTGCTTGATAAGCTAACCTAACCTCAAAAAACGCTCAAAAACTCAAAAATCGAGTTTTTAAATTGAATACCACACGGGACCTGAATTTTTAAACTTGATAGCCCCTTCAACTGAACTCTTGCATCTCCTTAGCCTCTTAACCTACCCTCAAAAACCCCCAAAAACGAGTCTAAAAACTCAACAGCACACTTGACCTGAATTTTTAAACTTGATAGCCCCTTCAACTGAACTCTTGCATCTCAAAATCTCCGAATCCAAACTTTCAAACTCCTAGCCTCATAACCTAACCTCAAAAAACCCCAAAAACTAAAAAAAACGAGTCTAAAAACTCAACAGCACACTTCACCTGAATTTTAAACTTAATAGCCCTTTTTAACTGAACTCTTGAACATCAAAATCTCCGATTCCAAATCTTCAAACCCTAAAACTAAACCCCCAAAAATTAAGAAAAACGAGTTTAAAAACTCAACAGCACACTGGACCTAAATATCGTAAAACAATAGACTTTTCAATTTATGTTTTTAACTAATGCAAAACGAAGCCTTCAAACACTAACCCATAGCCTCTTGTCCTTGAATGATGTTGATGATATGTATCTTCAGTCGTCGTTTCTAGCGATAAATTGGTAAATATGATATATTGCTTCGCCAGTAACTAGCGACGTTATGAAAAAGTACCTCTAAAACCTGAAATTCCACCACCCTGAAAACAGTAATATGCTGAAGTGGATTTAGCGTTACCCATCCTGGACCACGTGGAGATACCACTTCTCCAGGACTTACCTGTTTAGAACAGGGGCACCTACGATGGATACTTAGTATTAGTTTTTTCCTAGCGCAGGAACCGCCAAAGATCAAAGGTCATTCATTGATATAACTATAGATTCTTTTAACTTATCTTACTCGATCAATATGTATATATTTTTTTTCATTCCTGGCGTAGGTGCCCGTATTCTAAACAGGTAAGTCCTGGAGAAGTGGTACCTCCACGTGGTCCAAGATGGGTAACGCTAAATCCACTTCAGCATATTACTGTTTTCAGGGTGGTGGAATTTCAGATTTTAGAGGCACTTTTTCATAACGTCGCTAGTTACTGGCGAAGCAATCTATCCTATTCACCAATTTATCGCTAGAAACGACGACTGAAGATACATATCATCAACATCATTCAAGGACAAGAGGCTATGGGTTAGTGTTTGAAGGCTTCGTTGTGCATCAGTTAAAGACATAAATTGAAAAGTCTATTGTTTTACAATATTCAGGTCAAGTGTGCTGTTGAGTTTTTAGACTCGTTTTTTTTAGTTTTTGGGGGTTTTTGAGGTTCGGTTAAGAGGCTAGGAGTTGCAAGGAGATGCAAGAGTTCAGTTGAAAGGGCTATCAAGTTTAAAAAATTTAGGTCCCGTGTGCTATTCAATTTATGAACTCGATTTTTTGAGATTTTGAGCGTTTTTTGAGGTTAGGTTAGCTGGTCAAGCAAAAGTAAGCCCGGATTCGTAATCGGCGACCCAAAAAACATATAGTAGGCATAGTGTATTATTCCGCATATGAAAAAAAATTGTGGTCCTGTATAATTAGGGTATATTATTCAGCGGATATTTCTTGCCCCTGTATACGTATGTCACTGACCGTGCCTATAACGCGCACTGGACTCCTGTCCACCAATTACCATGTGGGAACACGGGACCTTTACATACAATTTCTCCATATGATAGCGAGATATTCCGATGTTGACATGTTCTACTTACCGTCGCTGTAAACGGGTCGACCGCCGTATTGAAAACAATTTTTATCCTGAGTGACTAACTCGTTCGTGTACTGTATTTACATTTTAGTATTACCTGATTTTGTGTAGATTGAACATGGGACCTTTACATACAATTTCTTCATAAGATAGCGAAATATTCCGATGTAGAGGGGTTCTACTTGCTGTCGTTGTAAACAGGTCGAACGCCACATTGAAAACAATATTTTGTCGTGAGTGACTAACTTATTAGTTCGTGTACTGTATTTACATTTCAGTATTACCTGATTTTGTTTGGATTTTTGCAATAATGGCACAGTAGTTACCATTTATGAATAGACTGAAACAGATTATTTCTTGCCCTTATATACCTACGCCACTGACCGTGCCTAGAGTGCGCACTGGACTCCTGTCCACAAATTCCCGTGCGAGAACACAGGACGCCTTAATACAATTTCTAAATAAGACAGCGAGATATTCCGATGTTGATAGGTGTCCATTTAGTTTTCCACCTGTCGTCGGTGTAAACGAGTTAACCGCCGCACAGTGGATCGAGCCAATGCATTTTAGTGGACTTAACCCAATTATTTGATTTATACCTCGTTATTTGAAATGTTTTTTGAATTGTTGTTTTCTAAAAACTCCAAATTAAATTAAAATAAACAACATTTTTTTTAATTCACTTAGCAGTACTATGAGCATTTTTGGTGAAGAAAATTTTATTTTAATTGTCTGTACAAAACTGAGTTAAAAAATTGAACAGCATATCTCCTACTAGAGCACAAACTTAGAGTTTTTATAATATTTTTACTCTACATGATACATTAGCGCGCAAATGGTCAAGTTACATTCTTATCGTCAATTATTTAGTAATAATAGTTTTTCAAATCCCTATACAATGAATTACGCAAAAAAAGTTTGTCTTGATTTAAAAAAAAATGCTTAAATTTGCACAAAATTTCTTTATATCCGTTATTGAGATCAAAAGTTTCTTAAAACAAATATAAAGAGATTTGTTGCTACTAAACGCTACTTTAGAAGATACAGGCTGGGTCATAAGTAATGGTACACAGTGCAACAGCAGAAACAGATTATTGACAATTAGGACGATTTTAAAATAGACGGGTCACATATTTTATATATTTCTTGCAATCGTCGGTATATATGTCGTAATCGCCGAGAGTGCAAAATACTTATAGAATGAATATAAAGATTTATATTCGTTTGTTTGATTTGTACATATTTTTTTGCGCATGTAGCCTTTCCGGGAACGTAGTCGACAATATTTACTTTAGACTTTTTATTGCCAAATATGTATCCAATTTTCTGTTGTCTACTAGTGATATGTTGCCCAAAACATATTTACAGAAGACATATCAACGTGTCATGGGAAATCAAAGAAGACATACGCAATACATTTCTGTGGCTGACAGTGAACGAAACAACAGATTTTCGCGGTAATAATAAAGTCGTTAATGTTCTGATACGAATTTCAGGTGTTTATACAATTTTTGTCGTGAGTAACTTGTGAGCTCGTGTACTGTATTTACCGATTAGTATTACCTAATTTTGTGTGGATTTTTGCAATAATGGCACAGTCGTTACCAGTTGTGAATACACTGAAACAGATTATTGAAAATTACGATGATTTTAAAATAGACGGATCACATATTTTATGTATTATTTG